>JAVKPL010002697.1:0-101683 GCA_032173675.1 Gastrolobium villosum | reverse complement strand
GCCGATTAATGTCCTGGACAATCTTAACCTTCACCTCGGCAACCAACAAAAAGGTGGAGGCCAGAACAACTTGCATGATGAAAATTACCTTAATGATGATGAGGCTAACGATAGCCCATTCACAGACAGACTCGTGAACTTGGCCATTCCGCCAAGGTTCAAGAGCACTATAATCCTCGTACGATGGGAGTCAGGACCCGGAAGCCCACTTGGAGGCCTTCAAGACCGAAATGTTGTTTAATGGGATCACGGGACCCATTAAGACACCACAAAAAATTAAGTGTTTCCTGGAGGTCATTTTGTGGGGGTTAGAAAAATGACACAATATGTTCAATGTTGTTAAATTTTTGTACATAACTTGTTCGATGAAGGTGTAGATGGTTATTATTTGAGAAATGACTACTATCTCATTTGCATGTCATATTAAACCTTTCTAAAGAAGTTTATTGACTGGGAAAACACAGCTACAAAGCAAGTTGAGATTCCTTTCAAGCCTGCTTATGTTCTTTTGCAAGTAACTTGTTAACTCCTAAAATCTCGATATAGTGAAATAATTGTATTAGGGATGGGTGATACTAAGTAATTATTTTTATTCGTTGGAACTTTTTTACTCTCCTCTAGTGTATATCTAGCTTATAACTAGCATGTTCTTTATGAACTTATTGATGGCACTCACGATAGAGATTTCAAATTTTTAACTATACATCATGGAGTGATATATGCACATTGAACTCACAATTACTTATGTAATATTCAATCTTATTTATTATGCACAGTAATTTTTTTCTAATCTCATTTTACTTTAGAGAAGTTAGCTTTTGTACTGTTACTTTGACAATTTTTTTTTGGATTACTTGATAATTCATCTGCTCCCACAGACAAACTTTTATGAACATAAGCATAGTTCACTTTTCATTTGATGACATTGATTTTGTTTTATGGCCTAAAAATGGAGGACATATGGATGATTGAATGCACATATTTAATTTGATGGTTAAGGATCATGTGATCTTATTGTTTGTTAAACAGGGTTTTGATGAATACATGAATTTGGTGCATTTCCCGAAGGATATTATTGTTTTGATTTCTCAGGGAGTTTTGATCCTTCTTAAAGGAGACAACATAACTTTAATGATGAACATGTAAGTGAAATTAAAATTGTACTCTCATCTGTTTAGTGGTTTTCTTTTTCTAAATTTAAGTGAAATAATTTGCTCTTATAAATTGCAGGGGAAAATGATGATGAGCACTCTCGAACAGTTGTAAATTGTATGTCTTATTCAACAAGGAGGCAGATTTATCTTTCCCTCTTCAGTTTTATTACTCTTTCTTGTTAACATTTTGAATATGATGTGTGAGAAACATTATGATGTATGACAGTAAGAATATTTCGTGCACTAGTCAAATTCTTAGTTGAGCATATTAACATGATTTGTTGGTCTGCATAATTCTGCTTTCTTTTGGTCTGTATAAATATCCAGATTTCAGCATCGAAGCTAACTATATTATGATTTAGAAAGTATAACATTATAACATTTTGCCCATTGATTGACTTTGCCCTCTTATCATATTATATCATATCATATTCAATCATTTAGAGAAGTAAAGTAGAATGATTTCTTTAGGACATCTGGTTGTTGTATTTGCTAAGATTTTGCAGAAGACAAATGCACAGCATGCACGATAATGAATTAAGGGAAAACTATTTGCGCTTTAAAAGGATATAAGTTCTGTCCTTTTTGTTTTTTTACTCTATACTCTTGATGGTACATAGTTATAGCATGAAAAGTTATAGCATGAATGATGGCCATCTCCAACTGGTAAGTTAGTTTGAGCTCTTTAATTTGAGTAGATATAATTAAATATTCATAGTCTTGATTCACTTCGTTGTCATTATTATAGTATTTCTTCTTGTTTGACAGTTGAAATGGAAAGAGGCAACAACTCGCATTATGTTATTCGTTCTCTCCACATTATTCACATAACACAAGGCAATTAAGAATCTTGGAACTAGAACAAGCTACACAAGGTATATTTGGAACTAGAACAAAATACTTTGTTTCTACTTTAGTATTTGTTAATATAACTGTATTTTTATAATATATAATTAACATTATATTTATTGTTACAACTATAAATTAAAAGATTTATTCAATCAGTGACTTAATGTCCAATCCAACTTAATTAAAACAGTTGAGTTGCTTTCGGTTAATGATATCATCATAGTCGTAGTGCTCACGTGCTAAGCACAGGATGATGGGAGTACAGCTATTTCATTTATAAGTTATTAAATGATGTTACAAAAATCCTTGGTGGGTTATATAATAAATAAATACAGTTACATAATTTTTAAAAATAATAAATGAGTTTTATACGGTAACTCATGCTATTCTCTATGTCCTTTTTTTGGTGTGAATGCTGCTTTGTTCTGAGTTGTTTTTTTTTTGGCAACAATTGTTCTGAGTTTGTTGCATGCTTGCATTCATTACAAAAGTTATGTCAAATAGTAGTTCCCTTGTTTTTCTGTGTGCTATAACAGGCTAATTAATATTTAGTACAATATTTCCACTCACTGATTGCAAGATGAACCCATATTTCCACCCACTAATGTAGTTTGCAGCAAAGATATGCCTTTTGACATCATTCAGAGACACTTGTTTAATCGGAATTATGCCACTCTATGAAGCTCCGAAGCGTGGTAAGATTGTTATCATCATTATTATTTACCTCAATTACTTTAATCAGTCTTAAAAATTTAGAAGATTATACATGCAAATCTTAATAAAGGTGACATGTTTTTTCAAGAGTTTTAATATGTAGATTTAATGAAGTTAATGTGCATCAGAGGTGTTATGGATTGTCCTCCTTGAAATATTCTGAAATCTAGTAACATGTATTTCCAAAAACAAGTTTATGCTTTTCCGTTATGTACGTGGGATAAAAGCGCATGCATCTTGTAATTAATTCAATAATTTCATAGGACTTTTAGTCTAAGGCCCAAAAAAACCTAAACTAAATTAATTCAAACAGTTAACTGTCATGGCTATCAATTTTTTTTGTTGTTAAAATTATTTTGGTTAATGTCATAAGATGCTCTATGTTTCGCAGGATCAGAGGCAATGTTTGCATACCTGGGCCATTACTGTTAGGTTACATTTTAAGTGAGATTTATTTCTCACATAATTTTGTAATGTAATTTTATCTAAATGTGAATTTGTCTTGTAGAACTTCCAAATTTTGGCCTGGATGAATAATTGTCAATTTTTAATAACTTTTAGTTTTTAATTTCATTTATACATCTATTTGATTTTCTTATCTTTGAAAACCAAGTTCTATTTAGATATGTATTCAAATATTTGGAATGAATTCTTTTTTATCCTTTTGAATCTACCTGGTTTTTAAAAAGAAACGTAAAATTTTAAATGATTTTTTTTTTAAATTTTCAACAAATTTGTGGGGGTCTTAAACCTCCAGAAAAATTTGTGGGGGTCTGAAGCCTCTGTTAGCATATGGGTGTCCTAGATACAATCTTTTGATTAAATAAAGACACTAGATGTAGAACTTTGTTTGTCGCAAATAAATGTAAGCACTATTTATTCAGTTTCATATTGTGTCTCGATATTACTGTTAATATTATATGAATGAACTGGATAAACCCCTTGGAATAGAACAGGTATCTCTTGAGTATCTGTGATGAGATCACGATCATGAGGATTCAAGTATATTGCATGTCTATTCCTAATTATTTGTTCCTAGTCTAGAGACACTGAGTTTGGGGATCAGTGATCTCGAGTAAAGACTAGTACGACTTATCTACTTGTATATGGATACAAGGTAAAGACCTCATGAGCTGCAGATATGGAGATATCTTAGCTAAAGTCGTGGGTGGACCTATAAGAGTATAGCTCGCACTGAACAGACCCAAAAAGAGACTCTATGAGGAAATCTCACAGATAGTGTCATTAGAGTAATCTCTTTATGTTTGGGTGTGTCTTTCCTTAGACCAGAAGTTATTACCTAGACCGTGTTCTTGAAGGCATGTTTTGATTGTATACCTCGTCTGCCTGAAACATGGAGACTCATAGGTATATTGTTGGGCGTGTCCTTAAAGGGCACAAGGGCTAGGGTAATAAGCTGAAGGAATTCGTCAAATCTCTGTGAGAGATTAGGTTATCTGTAAACCGGATAAATCGGGATGACATTTACAAGGACTCGGGAATCTATACATAGTAAAAGAGATCATGAGATGATCTGCCTTTAGAGTCAGTAAATTGAAGATTCCCTATTTCGAATAAAGCTTACCCTAAACCGCAGGGGTTGATACATTTCCTTACCCTAGGTTAATGGGAAGATAACCGAGACGAAGGGAAATACATACGGTAACCAAATATGTGGAATAGGTTGATCAAGTCATTAATCTGACTAGTTCTGGGGCAACAAAGCATTGCTAGTGCTCTGTGTTATCATTAATTGGGTTGTGGGCTTGTTGGGCCCAAGCCCAGTTATGTCAGTAGCTAAGTTGGACCTAATGGGTCACACACTAACACCTTGTAGTCATGATGGACTAGCTTTAAAGGTATTGGGCCTAATAATGTTATTAGCCCAAGAAGCTGTTTGGAAGCCCACCTAAATGGGTGGGTGGTGCATGGAGTTTAGTAATGGGCTTGGATAGTCCAAGCCATTACTAATTAATTTAATTAGTTAAATTAATAATCAAATATTTGAATTTCGAATTTTGAATTTGAAATTTGAATTTTGAAATTTGAATTTCGAAATTCGAATTTTGAATTTGAAATTTGAAATTTGAAATTTGAATTTTGAAATTTGAATTTGAATTTTGAAATTCGAATTTTGAATTTGAAATTTGAAATTTTGAATTTTGAATTTTGAATTTGAATGTTTGAACGTTTGAATTCAAGTGTTTGAATTCGAATTTGAATTGGTTTTGAAAAGTTGTTTCATAACAAAAGAATAAGACAGGATCTTATTGGAGCATATTCCTTGGATGAAGAAGCATCTTTGGAGGCTCTCCCTAGACTGATTGGTGCGCAACTTTTAGGTGATAAGAGTGTTATCTTATCACTTAAAACAAACATCCATTCAGATTTGGTGGTTGAGGGAATCAGTGGGTGAGTTGATTCAAATTTTGAATGCAACTACTCAATGTATTTGGACCCTTTCTAGGGCTGAATTATGCGCATGAGAACTATATACTATATGATAGTTTATGAATTTAAGTTTAAATTAATTTCGAAATTCAAATTCTAAATTCAAATTTCGAAATTCGAATTTTAAATTTGAAATTCGAAATTTGAAATTTGAATTATTAATTTAACTAATTAAATTAATTAGTAATGGCTTGGACTATCCAAGCCCATTACTAAACTCCATGCACCACCCACCAATTTAGGTGGGCTTCCAAACAGCTTCTTGGGCTAATAACATTATTAGGCCCAATACCTTTAAAGCTAGTCCATCATGACTACAAGGTGTTAGTGTGTGACCCATTAGGTCCAACTTAGCTACTGACATAACTGGGCTTGGGCCCAACAAGCCCACAACCCAATTAATGACAACACAGAGCACTAGCAATGCTTTGTTGCCCCAGAACTAGTCAGATTAATGACTTGATCAACCTATTGCACATATTTGGTTACCGTATGTATTTTCCTTCGTCTCGGTTATCTTCCCATTAACCTAGGGTAAGGAAATGTATCAACCCCTGCGGTTTAGGGTAAGCTTTATTCGAAATAGGGAATCTTCAATTTACTGACTCTAAAGGCAGATCATCTCATGATCTCTTTTACTATGCATAGATTCCCGAGTCCTTGTAAATGTCATCCCGATTTCTCCGGTTTACAGATAACCTAATCTCTCACAGAGATTTGACGAATTCCTTCAGCTTATTACCCTAGCCCTTGTGCCCTTTAAGGACACGCCCAACAATATACCTATGAGTCTCCATGTTTCAGGCAGACGAGGTATACAATCAAAACATGCCTTCAAGAACACAGTCTAGGTAATAACTTCTGGTCTAAGGAAAGACACACCCAAACATAAAGAGATTACTCTAATGACACTATCTGTGAGATTTCCTCATAGAGTCTCTTTTTGGGTCTGTTCAGTGCGAGCTATACTCTTATAGGTCCACCCACGACTTTAGCTAAGATATCTCCATATCTGCAGCTCATGAGGTCTTTACCTTGTATCCATATACAAGTAGATAAGTCGTACTAGTCTTTACTCGAGATCACTGATCCCCAAACTCAGTGTCTCTAGACTAGGAACAAATAATTAGGAATAGACATGCAATATCCTTGAATCCTCATGATCGTGATCTCATCACAGATACTCAAGAGATACCTGTTCTATTCCAAGGGGTTTATCCAGTTCATTCATATAATATTAACAGTAATATCGAGACACAATATGAAACTGAATAAATAGTGCTTACATTTATTTGCGACAAACAAAGTTCTACATCTAGTGTCCTTTATTTAATCAAAAGATTGTCTCTAGGACACCCATATGCTAACAAGCTCCCACTTGGCCTAGAGCCAATCAGACCTAAGTCGTATGCCCAAAGCCTCATAATGACTATCATGTTTTCTCTGAGAAACAGCCTTTGTCAGAGAATCGGCCAGGTTATCGTCTGTGGGAACATAATCCATTTTTACATCATTCCTATCAATGATTTCTCTAATCAAATGATATCTGCGGAGCACGTGTTTAGATCTTTGATGAGACCTAGGTTCCTTTGACTGCGCGATGGCTCCAGTGTTGTCGCAAAGCAACTGTATGGGCTCATCCACGCTCGGAACCACCCTTAGTTCATTTATGAACTTCTTGATCCACACTGCCTCCTTAGCTGCTTCTGAAGCAGCTATGTATTCAGCCTCTGTCGTTGAGTCTGCTGTTGTCTCCTGCTTGGAACTTTTCCAAGACACTGCCCCACCATTTAAGATGAATACGAATCCTGACTGTGACTTGCAGTCATCTTTGTCACTCTGAAAGCTGGCATCAGTGAACCCTTTCACTGTTAACTCATTAACCCCACCATAGACCAGAAACACATCCTTAGTTCTTCTTAAGTATTTAAGGATGGTTTTGACTGCCGTCCAGTGACCCTCTCCAGGGTCTGACTGGTATCTGCTCGTAATGCTTAAAGCATATGAGACATCTGGTCTCGTACATATCATGGCATACATGATGGATCCAATAGCCGAAGCGTATGGAATTCCACTCATGCGATCCTTCTCAGGCTGTGACTTAGGACACATAGCCCTTGATAGGTGTACCCCATGACTGACAGGAAGAAAACCCCTTTTCGACCCTTCCATGCTAAACCTCTTTAGCATCTTGTCAACGTACGTGGATTGAGATAAACCTAGCAGCCTCTTGGATCTATCTCTATAGATCTTTATACCAAGTATAAAGGCTGCCTCTCCCAAATCCTTCATGGTAAAGTTTTCTGAAAACCATTCTTTCGTTATTTTTAATGTGGGGATGTCATGTCCTATTAGCAATATGTCATCTACATAGAGCACTAGGAAGATGACATTACTCCCACTAACCTTTCTGTAAACACAAGGTTCGTCCTCGTTCTTGATAAAACCGTTACTCTTAACGACTTCATCAAAACGTATATTCCAACTCCTAGATGCTTGCTTTAGCCCATATATTGACCTTTGTAGTTTGCATACCATATGCTCCTGATCTTTGTTTTCAAAGCCTTCAGGTTGTGTCATGTACACTTCCTCCTTCAAGAACCCATTCAAGAAGGCGGTCTTGACATCCATTTGCTAAATTTCATAGTCGTGGTATGCTGCTATTGCAAGCATGATCCTTATAGATTTGATCATGGCAACTGGTGAAAAAGTTTCATCATAGTCAACTCCTTGTCTTTGACGATACCCTTTCGCCACCAACCTAGCTTTGTAGGTCTGAACGTTGCCATCTGCATCAGTCTTTCTTTTAAAGACCCATTTATTACCGATAGGAACTATTCCTTGCGGTTTAGGAACCAAGGTCCATACCTTGTTCTGATACATCGAATCCATTTCAGATTCCATGGCTTCAAGCCATTTTGAGGAGTCAACATCTTTGACTGCCTCCTCGTAGTTACTTGGTTCATCATCCTCAACAGTTTGCTGATTCTCAATCACAAACCCGTACCTTTCAGGTGGATGGATGACCCTCGTAGATCTACGGAGTTGTGTGTTTACTTCTCCATTGGAGAACGTCGCCTGCGGAGCAGACTCGGGTTCCTCAATCTGTTCTTGTGGATCTTGCACTTCTTCAAGATCAATCTTACTCCCACTGCCTCCTTGAGAGATCAAATCCTTCTCAAGGAACTCAACATTCTTTGAAACAAACACTTTGTGTTCTTCCATGGAGTAGAAGTAGTATCCCTTAGTACCTTTAGGATACCCCACAAATAGACATTTAGTACTCTTAGTACTAAGCTTGTCTGATGTCAACGCTTTGACATAAGCTGGCGATCCCCATACCCTGAGGTAACTCAGGTTGGGTCTCTACCACTCCATATCTCATATGGTGTGGTCTGAACAGATTTAGACGGTACCCTATTTAGAAGGTATGCCGCTGTGTCTAAGGCATATCCCCAAAACGATTTTGGAAGTTGAGTCTCACTCATCATAGACCTAACCATGTCTAACAAGGTCCTGTTTCTCCTTTCGGAGACACCGTTTTGGTGTGGTGTGTAAGGAGCGGTAAATTGTGAGAGATTTCCATTTTCTCTCAGATAACCCTGAAACTCGTGGCTCAAATATTCACCACCACGATCTGATCGTAATGTCTTAATCATCTTGCCACGCTGTTTCTCCACCTCATTCCTAAACTCTTTGAACTTTTCAAAAGCTTCAGATTTATATCTCATTAGGTATATATACCCAAATCTTGATTTGTCATCTGTAAAGGTAATGAAATAAGAATATCCACCTCTAGCCTCAATAGACATTGGGCCACATACATCAGTATGAATAAGTTCTAATAACTCACTAGCCCTATGACTCTCAAGCCCTTTGGGCTTGTGTTGAATCATTTTCCCAGCTAGACAAGATTCACACTGTCCATAGGATTCCAAATCCATGGAGTCCAGGTATCCATCTCTATGCATCCTAGACAATCTTGTTTCATTTATGTGCCCTAGTCTACAGTGCCAAAGATAAGATTGATTATCCGTCCTAGGTCGTTTCACATCTATATTGAGCACTTCATTTCCCATTTCCAACACATACAATCCATTTATTAAAGAAGCAGTACCGTAAACCATATCATTCAAAATGATAGAAAAAGTACCTTCCCTAATACTGAAAGTATATCCATCTTGTTCTAAACAAGAAATTGAAATAATGTTTCTAGAAATTTGCGGAACATAAAGACAATTATTCAAATGCAATAAAAGGCCCATAGGCAAAATAAGGTCAGCATCTCCAACTGAATGAGCAGCAACTCTTGCTCCATTACCAACGCGGAGATCTACCTCGTTTCTATCCAATCTCCTTGGGCTCCTAAGTACCTGCAACATATTGCAGATATGAGAACCGCATCCGGTATCCAATACCCATGAGGATGGATTAGCATAAGAATAATTTATCTCAATCATGAAAATACCTGAGGCAGAAGCATCACCATGCTTCTTGTCCTTCACATTGTTCAGGTAGTCTGGACAATTCCTCTTCCAGTGGCCTTTCTTGCCACAATGGAAGCACTCAGCATCACCCTTGTCCTTAGGTGCCTTCTTACCCTTCTTCTTGCCCTTCTTCTTCTTGGATTTTCCTTTGGGCTTAAGGGGGTCACCTTTTGCAGGCTCCTTACCCTTTCCCTTGGCCTTGCTAGGCCCACCAATCAAAAGAGCCTGTGTCCTATCCTTCTTGATAGACACTTCAGCTGTTGTTAACATGCTTAACAACTCAGGCAAGCTCACTTGCATCCCATGCATATTGTAATTCATGATGAATTGACTGAAGGAAGGTGGAAGTGAGGTGAGGACTAAGTCATTACTTAGCTCGGCATCCATGATGAAGCCTAGGTTTCCTAGCTTCTCAATCAGCCCGATCATCTTGAGAACATGGCTGCCAACAGACATGCTCTCAGTCATCCTACAAGAGAACAGTTCTCTTGAGGCCTCATACCTCTCATGCCTGCCTTTAATATCATACAACTCCTTGAGATGTACGATAATAGAGGGAGCATCCATATGCTCATGCTGCTTTTGCAGTTCAGGCGACATGGATGCCAACATGATGCATACTGCCATCACATTGTCATCCAAGTGCTGTTGATGGGTTACGAAATCAAATTCCGCAAACCCTTCTTCCCCTTCCCGTGGAGCTACGGGTATTACAGCATCTAAAACATAGGCAATCTTTTCGGCCCTTAGAACTATTCTTAGGTTCCGATACCAGTCCATAAAATTCGAACCGGTCAGTTTATTCGTATCGAGTATTGAACGCAGTGACAGTGGATTAGTCATACTATAAGCTGAAAAGGATGTAAAGATAGTTTTAGTTAATATACGGTTATGTAGTTAAAAGCAAATTATTAAAGACTTGAAATAATTTGCCCCTCCCACTATTTTATCTAAGTCAATGACCCTTCCTTTTGACTTAGGGTTAATCTACTTTAGATTTTACCTTAGTGGGATTAAGAGTGCGATTATTTATTTTAACCTCCGTCTGAGACCGCAAGATTAATTTAAATAAAGGGTTGATCTTTATCAACAGTATCTCATACCTTCTCTTAACATTAGGTTGACAACTCTTTGTCACTTAGTGGTGCATCTCATGCAACCAACCTAGCACCATTACCCTAAGCACATAAGCCCGGCTGTGCCTGCAACTTATGTCTTAGTTAAGCATTAAACCAGCACCCTGAGTGTCTTACACTTCAAACACTACTTTAGCCCAACGAAATAGTGGGTCCCAACTGAGTTGTGGAGCACCACTATGTAGAAGAGTCTTGAGTAGCATTGGTGGTGGGAGGTAATCATATGCTTAATTATTTATTCCTTTTAAGGGTTCCTTTTATCTTGGGGTTAATTAGGTCCCATCAAACGCATATTGTAAGTTATCATGCTAGTCGTTACCTATGTCAAACATCTATCGGTATACACTAGTCGCTATTGGACAAACATAATAACCATACAAAACGCGGTTTGCCCAATTTATGCATACTAGACGTTCTAATCATACATGCATATAAACAGTTTATATTGAGATAGCCATGGTGCTCGCGCTTTTGTCCATTTTGCTTCTTTAAGCAACGGCCGCTTGTCGTCTATACGCCACTAGCCTATTTCTCTAATTACAAATAATTAAAGAAACTCCATAACATTTTGGAGGAACAAAATTACAAAATTTAAATTACAAATACACTTGTAAATTAAAATGCGCGATTACACATAAATTTAAAATTCAAAAAATTCAAATCCGGGCACCATGACCATCCCCTTCCTGTTTGTACCTGAAAAGTTCAAAACTTGCAAGCACAAACATTATATTATCACATAACATTTTCACATGTATTTTGACATTTAACATTTAAACATCAAAATAACATCAAGATTCATAATCTTAAATTTCTCATTGGCCGAATTTAAAAACAATTTCAATTCAAATTTTGTTAATTCTTTCTTAAAGAAAACAAAATTAAACCATGCATGTAGCCATAAATCTCCACATGGCCGAACCATATAGGTAACTATATGATAAATTTTGTCTCAAAATTTCATGCATATAAACATGACACAATTCATGGAAAAAAATAAGAAATCATTCAAGGCACTCTTAGTACCTTCCATGGCCGAATCTTCCCTTTCAAAAAGGGTGTTCCTTTTAAAACTTTCATAAAGAAAAAGAAACTAAACCATGATGCATAATGTTTTATGAACACAGAATCAAATTTTCATGTTCATAAAAACAAAAACTTTAACACTTTAAAGGATTTGTGATTCAAAATCCATATGCAGAATTTAAACTTTAACCCTTTAAAGATTTTTGACCGTGAAAGACTCTTTTCACAAACAAGGTACCATCACCCGTCGATGGTAAAGCAACCGGGCTCTGATACCACTTGTAAGTAAACTGGCCTTTGAAGGCCGATGCATGTAAGGTGTAAAACAAAAATTTTACTGCGGAACATACATGCACACATAGGTTCATGCTTTAAGACAGCATGATGTTACCTTGTTTTGGCCTGATCAGTCAGGGAGATGAGATGTCAGGCTTGAAGGGTTCAAACCCTCTAATGGTGATCCACACCACCGTTCGTCTATGATGCAAGAACTCTTTCTTGAAAGCCACCAGATGAACACCACAATGAGGCTTGCTATGCGCACAAGTGGTGAAGGTGGAGGCCAGGTATCCTGTTTGGAAAGGTGTACTGAGCTACCCTACAGAATGGTGCATGGATGGAGGAGAGTTGGCTAGGTTTTTCACTAAAACCTAAGGTGAGGAACATGTCATATTTATGCGCACCCTTTGGAGAGGAGGAGGGAATTCAATCATTCAAAATGAAAACAAACTTTCAAATTTCTTTGAAAGTTGCGCATGAAACAGTGTGATAAGGTGGAGCTGTTGCAAAACTAACTTTGCCAACAACCTCCAATCTTATCCACATGAATTTAAATTCAAATTAATTTAAACTTAAATTCATAAACTATCATATAGTATATAGTTCTCATGCGCATAATTCAGCCCTAGAAAGGGTCCAAATACATTGACATGTTCCTCACCTTAGGTTTTAGTGAAAAACCTAGCCAACTCTCCTCCATCCATGCACCATTCTGTAGGGTAGCTCAGTACACCTTTCCAAACAGGATACCTGGCCTCCACCTTCACCACTTGTGCGCATAGCAAGCCTCATTGTGGTGTTCATCTGGTGGCTTTCAAGAAAGAGTTCTTGCATCATAGACGAACGGTGGTGTGGATCACCATTAGAGGGTTTGAACCCTTCAAGCCTGACATCTCATCTCCCTGACTGATCAGGCCAAAACAAGGTAACATCATGTTGTCTTAAAGCATGAACCTATGTGTGCATGTATGTTCCGCAGTAAAATTTTTGTTTTACACCTTACATGCATCGGCCTTCAAAGGCCAGTTTACTTACAGCCTCCATAAAATATTTCAACAAATTGTGGCATTGCACATAAAAACCCCACAAAATATGTTGTGGCATAGGCAAAATTGGGGGTCATGGACGATGCCACAAATGTACTTTGTGGGGGTCAAAGATCTCCACAATATGAAAATGTGACCCCCACAAAATGCTTGATTTTTTGTAGTGTTGGGGCCTATGGGATGGTAGATGCGTAAGCGGGTTAAAGAGATGGTTAAAAGGAAGGAGTAGTTTTTGGATATCGGATGGAGGGGACGGGGTAATAGGAGATGGAGTGCAGGTTGAGATATCCAGTTTGTAAAAGGAGGCAATGGAGGAGGTGGCTAGGTTACGACGGATAGTGGGTGTACAAACTTGAGTAGATGGGGAAGTAGTGGAGCTAGTGAGGGTGATAGGAGATGAGTTGAGGCTAAAGGAAAGGGTAAGGTGGCGGTAATCAAATGTGACTGGGCTAACGAAGCCATTGTACCCCTAAAACGATGTCGGCACCATGCAGAGGAAGAACATAAAGGTCGGTTGGAAACAAGTGGTGGGAGAGATAGAGTGGCACAGAGAGACAAACACCAGAACATAGTAGTGTTTCACCATTCCCAACTGTAACATGGAAGGAGTTGATGGTGTCCACGGGTAGATGAAGGTGGTGTGTGCCAATCGTTGTTGGATGAAATTGTGTGTTGAACCACCATCAACGAGAACTTGAACGGATATCCCTGCGATAATGCCCACTAACCGAAGTGTACGAGGAGAGTTCTGTCCAGAAAATGCATGAAGGGAGATGTCTAACATTTCGGGTTCAGTGGCTGGTTGTATTTCTGGTTCGGCTAGTGTAGTATCAAGGGCATCAGTTGTGTCACGGTTTTCATCATCAAGGAGAAGGAGAGTAAAAGTAGTCTTGCATTTGTGGCCACGAGAGAACTTCTCGTCACAGTTGAAACATAGGTTTTGTTCACGACGCACCTTCATCTCTTCGGAAGTTAACTTGCGAACACCAGGGGGAGGAGGTCGCGGATTAAGGTTGGAGTATGATGCAGGGGCTGTTTGGGGAGAGGAGGAGAACGTGTGTGAACGTGAAGCATGATCTGAAAGTTTATTTTCCTGTAACTTTGCGAGGCCTTGTGCCTCTATAATGGTTTGTGGCTTAAGGGCTTGGACTTCACGTCGGATAGTGGATTTGAGATCAGAGATGAAATTGTTGAGAAGGAAGGCTGGTGGTAAATTATCAGTGCGGTTGGCTAGAGATTCATATTTGGAAATGTAAGCAACAACTGAACTGGATTGTTGCAGTTTAGTAAGGGATCCCATGTGATCTGTGTAAGGGGAGTCACCAAAATGGGTTTCTAAAGTCTGGGTAAAATTGTCTTTGGAAGGGTGAGTTACTGGTCATCCATTGGAACCAGGTGAGTGCAGGTCCATCCATATGGAAGGAGGAAATTTGAAGGCGCTGGCATGGAGGAGTTTGGTGAAACTGGAAAAATTGTGATGCTTTGAATATCCAACCAGTTGGATTATCTCCATCGAAGCGGGGAGGATCTAGGCGGAAGGGACGAGGCTGCATAACCAGAGGAAAGTTTGGTGGAGGTGGAGGTGGAGGAAGGGGTGGTGGTGGTCGGTTGTTGGAATGTTGAAGTTGAATTTGATCAAAACGACCCATTAAGGCAGTGAGAGTGGTTTGGATTTCATTCAGTTGCATTACGGTTTGGTTGGATTGTTGTGTGAGATGGGTAATCTGAGTGGTATGCGTTTCTTGTGCCTCTTCCAGTTTTCGAAAATGGGTACCTTCTGCCATGGAAGACGATGGAGTACTGTGCTCAATGAAAGCACCAAATGGTAGGTCTCCTTTTTAGCAAAAAGGATAAGCTTGTTTAAACTTAAAAGAAATAAATGTTGCAGCAAAATAATCTCTTTTTCATTGATATTACGGTTCCTATTTAAATAAAAACAACCAAAGACCCACTAACTAAATCTCATGAAATAAGGATCACAAACAGAACGTGGAGTGAAAGCCAATAACTACAAGGGAGGTTACAAATAAATTGAACAAAAGCAAATAATTACAATGGAGGTTACAAATAAATTGAACAAAAGTAACTGAAGGAATAAAATATAAAACATTAACTATTCCTAGATGTTGTGCCCACGACGTAGTCAGCCAAGTGAGTTGGTCATTTGCGTATACGTGCCTGGAGCGGTACTGTAGTTGTAGGGTATCTATCAGTCTTCGATCGAGATGTAGTTTGTCCAAGGTTCTCTGCTGAAGAAGGTGTTGGAGGAGGCCATCAAGGAGCAATATTTATATCGACTGGTGGTGGTTAATTTTATATCTTTTCAAAAAGCTCAAGACTTCTAGTTTTATATACTAAGATATTAGAACTAGTGGTGGATCCATGTAATTCCAGTATTTGGATAGAGCACCGACTGTTTAGTGCTAAGAGGTCGTTTGTATTGAAGAAAGTCCTTTTTATCACTTCCTTATTTTAAAAGTACTTTTTATAAAAATTATAGCTATTTAGATTTTTTAAAAAATATTTAGCTTTTGACTTCTGGTTTTTTTTAAAGCTAAAATTTTTTGCTTATGAAAAAAGTAGGTTTTGGCCATTTTTATGACTTCTGCTTTTTTTAAAAGCAGACATCCAAATAGATTTTTTTCAGGAAGAATTTTTTTTTTTATAAAAAAAAAACAGCTTTTGAAGAAAAAAAAACCATCCAAACGGACTCTAAGTATGAAATATAGATTCTATTCTTTAAAATTATTCTTCGATTGAAGGAACTATGGACTCTATGGTATCACTAGTGAGTCTAATGTAATAATAGGGGGAAAAAAATACAGAAAAAAAGTACATTCACATATTTACAAATGTGTAATTGTGATACTACAAATTTAGTTTCCATTTTATTAATCAATTATGTTGCGATTAATACCGTAATGTATGAAAATATGCCGGGAATTCACGAGATGTTACTTAGACCTATAAAATTTCAGTAGCCAATACCAATAAGAAAATAATTACCTGGGCTTGCATTGAGCCTACAAAAATAGTTTGCGAATATCGTTTACATACAATTTGTAAATGTTGTTACCAACAATGAGCATGATGTGGAAAAAACATGGGCTTGCATTGAGCCTGTATAAACAAAATCTTAGTATCACGTGCTTACTGGACCAATGTTATCCTTGAAATAAGGATAAATATTGTTGTCAGCCCAAATCTCATTAGGATATATTATTCGAAATGTCTAAATATTTTTTTAGAAGGGAGTAACTAATCTCATGTTGCTTGAGATAATTCTCTCATAAAAAAAGAAATGGAAAGGGCTGACACAAGATGAGTGTATAAAATGAGATAATTATCTCCAACGAATGAGAAAAATATTTCCCTTTTTAGAATTATGAAATAACTTGAAATATTACGATACTAAATTTATGAATCTTTTTACTCAAATATTTTTTGATTAATTAAGTCTGAATATCATTGACACATTAATTCTCAATAGGATGCTCACGTTCGAGTCTTTTAAGTTGTATTTTTGGATATTGTCCTACCTGCAAAGTTTTAACACAACTGGGTGTGTTATGAACTAGAATTCAATATCACTAATTAAGCTGAAATAACATCTTACCCGTTGAACCATGTGCTTGGTAGTGTGTTAAGATGAATTTGTTTTGCAATGTATAACATAAATTGCGGAACAAATTTTTCTTCATTCTAAACATTTGATAACAACAGATTGGATAATTACGTAGAATTTCAGACTGCCAAAGATGACTATTTAGAATTTCAGAGAGCAAAGAAGACCCGTGAGATTTGAATCCCTGCGTGGACTTCTGATAGCATATTAAGGACGTTAAGAAGCAAGTGGACAAAAAGGGGACCATGCCCGTCAGATTTTTGACAGAGAACAAGATAATTGTGTGAATAATACAAAACCATTTGCACAAAGGAGAAGAACTGAGGCCCACCTTATGCTGAGACTTCAAGTGGTCGATTGCAATATTGTTAAACTTTGTCGAGTGAAAATCTTGATCAGCCCCACTACTCAATTGTATTTTCCTCTGTTTTCCCCCGAGGAGAGGTTTTGAAATCTCCCCTTTCTTCTCAACCTCCAACTTTGTTTGCACTCAGGAATCAGGATGTTTTAAAGGATATTGATAGTTTGACACTCCTTCAATGATTAAGATTCGTTGCCTGTTGGATAAACATTACAGTAGTGATGTGAGATAAAGAAAATATTTTGAAGACTAATAAAGAAAATATTGAGGTTGTTGAAATGGGTTATGTATAAGAAGTTAATCGGTGTAAAGAATTAATCTAGCCTAAAAGTTATTTGAGTTGTTAGGTCAGGCTACATTAATTATTTTATATTTCTCTAACATGTCCCTTCAAATCAGAGTCTGAGCTTGAAAGGTGGATGATACATCAGGTCCAGCCTACCTGTACTAAGAAATTCCACAAGAGAAAGTGGGGGCGATGAGGATTGAACTAGGGATAGAAGATTTGGATACCATGTAAAGAACCAATTCAACCCAAAATCTTAAGGTGTTGGATGGGGGACTTGTTATAGACCCATATAAGGGGCCCATCGAATGACAGACCCAATAAGGGGCAATCCAAGATCCTAATCAAGTATGATTACAGATAGAATCCATCAAGGATACTAATCATAATACGACAGCATAGCAGACAGGCCAGGGCCCCATCGGAGGCACTAAAGGCCCACATCACATTACCCACAGGTAACCCCTATAAATAAGAGGTAAACCCTATAGGTATGTTACACTCTCTCTTTTACTGTTATGCTGTCACTGTGTGCGCACACCCCCCTTTGGCTAATGCCGTTATTAGATCGTTGTGCATAGTGATCTGCTTGACTCAAGGGTATCTCCCTCATAGATACCTTGGAGAGGGCACTAGATCCAACATTAACATACTAGTCCATTGGGATGGACATCTCTGTTTCTAAGACAGAACATTGACGCCGTCTGTGGGGAATCATCTCTTTGAATTTGATATTCCCACAATTCTGACTGACGATGGTGGGTCATACAAGAAGCAATAGCCAGCAGCTACCTCAAAACCAGAATCAACCGCTATAACACCTCACAATTCTAAAATGAGTAATTAAAGTGTTAAGTGAGAAATTAAGTGAAGGATTAGTGAAAATCCCAAAGGATAGGCCGAAATACAAAGAAAGGGCAAAACGGTAATTAGCAACACGCAACCCTAGGAAGATAAAAATTGAGCAGAAGGCCTCAGATGATAAAAATAAGCCTGGAAATGGATTCAGAACGAAAAATTGAGTGGATAGGCAAGTTTCAGAAAAATCAGTGAATAGTGTTTTTCGCGGGTAAAAATATCGCAGTCAGGTTGCACCGTAAAACCTGCCAGTGGAATTTTGAACTCTAGGTTTCAAATATGAATTTTAAATGGTCCATAGAAATAAGAAATATGATTTCTGATAATATTTGATGAATTTAAGTCAGTTTGTGGAAGCGTGCCAATGGCGCGCGCAATAGCTTAAAATAGTGTTTTCTCCGAATTACCGGAAAACTCCGGATTCATCTGATAAAGTATAATTAAGGGACAATGGTCAATGTTAAAAATTAGAGTTTCTAAATAAGTTTTGAATTTATGAAATTTTAGTGAAATCGGAGAGAAATTCGGATGAGTTTTAAATCGCGTGGGACCCGCCCACTTAAGTTTCACTTAGCCACCTCACCACCTTCACTATTCATCATCCTCTCCTTTTCTTCTCTCTCTAAAAAACGCACATGCAGCCCCATCCCCACCATTTTTGATGCAAAATTTCCTTTGGCCATAACTTGGCCATTTCTCCACCGAATTCAACGATTCTTGTCTTGAATCTTGATGGAAAACACCTTCTGAACCCATTGGTACCACTATTGAGCCTTGAAACCGCGTATTTGGGGAGATCTGCACCAAACTCAGATCCGAAATTTTGGGAGAAAGTGTGTTCATGAAGCTTTTTCATGCTCCAATGGTGGAGTATGCTTAGGTGGAGCCATATACCATGCAATTGGGTGAGTTATTTCAACATTTCATTGGTTGATTTTTGAATTTGGATTATGGACCCTAAAGAGGGATTTTGTGATATGTTGTGTTAGAGAGCTCAAATGGAAAATGTCTATTAGATGATAGTGTCTTAGAATGATGTATTAATGCTAGAAATGCAATGAAAATTTTAAGCGAAAAAAATGGATTTTTAACTTAGGAAAAATTGATGCATGAAATGGAATTTTTCAGTTTTGTGTTAATGTGTGGTATAGTGAATTGTAGTGTGATTATATGATGTTAGGAAGTGATTATGTGAGTTTTGGGCCATAGGAATTGAGTGGAAATCCTTGGTTTGGACTAACCAAGATTAGGCCATTTATGTACAATTGAGCAAATGGATGTTTTAGAACACTTTGGTGTTGTGTTGTGTGATGGAAAAGTTATTAGATGGGTTGTGTGGTGATTGACATGTGGAAGAATCAATGTAAAAATGATAAGTGTTGAAAGTGGCAAAATGTGCCTAAAGTGTAATAATTCGCAAAACGTTGCGAAAAAGTCGTAAAACCGTAAAACGGCGATTGAACTAACCTTTGGGTAACCTAAGTAAGTGAAATAAAATGAGAAAGAAAATTTAGAAAAATAAAACCTAAATTAAGACTATGATGGCCGAATCCTCCATGGTGTGAGGTGAGGATTTGACGTTTTCGCGTTTTGACGTATTTTGACTGAAACTGACGGCTATACATGGTTGTATAGGTTGCCGTACGTGGATATAAACTCGGAACAGTGAAACAATGGATTGCCATTGGTCCTGGATCAAGTGGATTGAGGCGTTCCCGGCGAATCAAGCTGTAAGTGGAGTTCTGCGGAGCTCAGTGAAAGGAAAAAAGAAAGGTAACCTCTTGGTACTGGGGCTTGTTCCCCTTTTGTGTTCCACCTTGCTAGTTGATGGCAATGGTAGGAAATGTGTATGAGTAGTGTAGAATAGCATGAGCATGCATGTGCATTATCACAGTGGGTACTTATGTACCAGATCTCTGGCCAGTAGATATTTTTAGCCTTCGGGCAAGTGTTTCCGGACTACCACTGGATAGGTCTCCGAGAGGGAGTTCCAGTTGACCCAGGGTCGTGGTGTGTTATCCGGATAGGAGCACACTAGGTAGTCTCGGGTGTATATGGTTGGAAGGGGTACCTTGGTGGGTTGTTCTCTGAACACGCCAGGGGTAGTACCCATAGGCGTATAGCCGAGGACATGGCGTGGTATTGGTAGCTACCATCCCGCATGTCGTAGTTGTTCTGATATATATCCCCCTTTCTCTAAATCCCTTGCTTTATCCCGTTTTATAACAGTGATGTTGTTTTATATTATTGATATACATCGAAGTGAACCATTGGGCGGAGTTTTCTCCAGAACCTCTTGGTTACTGAGATATATTCGTATATCTCACCCCGTCTCGGGGCATTTATTTCAGGAGGTAGCAGTGGCACAGGAGTTGCGGGCAAGAGGCCCTTAGGAAGATCATGAAGTGTTGTCATTAATTATCCATGATCATGTCATTTTAGTTATGAATTCATTTGTTAAGTAAAGTTGTAATATGTGGATTATTGTAAATTGAAGTTAAAGTGTAAGTGTAATTGTAATTCAGTATTATAAATATACCATGGATGTATGCTTATTATGATGGAAGGGCTTTAGGCCTACTTTAGGTTTATGATTATCTGTATGATGATATATGCATGAAATTGAAGTTGGTGATTGAAACTATAAAAGATTTGAAAGTGAACTCCTTATGTTTTATGTATAATTTGGATTGGGTTGTAAGTGCCCCAAGGCGTTGTTGGACCTTGTGTGTGCCACCCATTGGATTTTGCTGGATTTCAGGTGTAATAGTGGTGTTAAACAGGTTATGAAAATTTGGGGATTCTTGGAAATACAAAGGAAACTCTAGCGAATTTTCTGTAGAATTGGCAGTTTTTGGGTGAACTTTGGAGGAGCGTATCTCTCTCCATAGTGGTCCGATTGGGACGTGCCATACGCCATTTTGAAGCTTAAGATGTCCCCTACGTTGTGTCAAAAGCCTAGGTTCATTGGTGGTGTGCGCAGCCCATGGGGGCTGTTGTCACGCACTGCCCTGTTCTGGCCAGCACCAGTGGGCAGATTCGGGTCTGTGTTGGGAAATTAATTCCCGCTTCGTTACTTGGTCAAATTAAGCGTACGATATATCAAATCGAAGTTTGAGGTGTCTAGTTTATGGTGTAAAATTTTGAGAGGCAGTGTCCTTGTGGTTAGGTGCAGTTTATTCCGTGAAGTTTGGACGTTTTAGACTGTTTCGGAGTTGGTAGGCAATGTTGTTTGTCCAACTTCAAACGGCGATAACCGGAGCTCACGAGCTCGGAATCGAGTGTGTGATAGCTTGTTAGAAAGGTAATTGAATAAGGAAAAAAGATAACCTGGAGTTTAAGTTTGGATTTTTATTTTGTGTTCGTAGAAAAACAAAGTAGCAAGTCCGGTTAAGTGGTAAAAACGTAAAAGTGAGGAATTGGCTAAGTGGGTTTATGGGAACCCCTTAGTATCTTGTATGTGATAAAATAAAGTGTATAAATAGTTAAGAAAGTCTTCCGCTAGTGTTTCAGTTACGATCACAGCTTTTTATTATTACGCTTTTTATACTTTTACTGTTCGCGTAATAATCGGAAAAAGTTTATTCTCATTTTTATAAATGAATTGCTGTGATTGTAACTGCGCTTAATATCATAATTAATGTTAACAATACCGGTGTACAACGGGCTGTTACATTTTATGGTATCAGAGCAGTTTTGTTAGGGAACTCTGATAATATATATAGATGTGTTGTGTGCTACATAGTTGTATGTAGATTCTTATCGATTACTGTATATGTAATTCCTTAGTGTGGGTCTGATCAATCCATTCCTTTGTGTTACATGTGTGGTCATCGTAAGAAGCCTGCGTAGTAACCTTGAAGCACTGAGTGTGAGTCTTTAGCCTGATGTTGTGGCTGCAGTGTTAACTGCTCCATGGACAAAGGACGGCAGTAAGTCAAGTATGAATATTAGAAGGCATAAAAGAACAGACATAAATGTTATATCTGACTTCGATGAAAGTCAAGAGAAAAGTGTATTATAAGCAACAGTGGTGTACAATTTATGATATGTACAATATGAGCATAGATGAACTTTGCAGTACTATGAAAGATAAACATATAACAGAGATGAGCTTATGAGATTGGTGAAATTCCAAGTATATATGTAGTATAGTAAGACAGTTATGTCAAGTGGTCTTGGTGAATAGACTTCATCAAGGCGAGAGGTTTTGAACCTGAAGAATTATTGAGAAAAGGGAACAGATATTCGTATGCGTGTGTTAAACACGTCATGTTTGATTAGCAGTTATGAGACCAGGACAAGTGCGGTGCACTTGAATGAATTGGAATGGTCCAAGCAGAGAAGCAAATAGAATATTAGATGAGTAATCCTACGAGATTTGACCACTTGAAAGTATGATGCTGATAGATTGATAATGTGAGAGAGATTGAAATATGGGAGTGAATTCCATAAAGAGGTAGTGTTGACTAAACACAAGTGAGGTGAACTAAGGATGAGTATATTATTATGTGTAATATGTATGAGGAAAAGTGAAGGAATTGCCATGGATGACACAAGATCTATGTACCATGAAGACACTATTGCAGTTAGTGGAGGTCGACTCAGATTGGCAGGCGTATCAGTGAAAAAGGAATAGGATGGTTGAGATGTACAGTCATTGTATGAAAACAATGAGAATTGTAAAGAAATTATGATCTTATGGTATATGTATAAGTACTACTAAGAGTAGTGCGCTTATGAAAGTATTGGTATTTGATACGGAGGGACAGACAGAGTAGAGGTAATTTCAAGGTAAAGGGATATTTTACAACCACCAAGGGTGGAAGTGATCAGGAAAATTGATGAGTTGCTCTACAGTATTGAGCATATGTTATGTGAGCCGTGACGGGCAATGGACTAGAACGGTTGCATAAGTTGTGAGTTATTGTTGTATAACATAAGGTGAGATGGTATGATTAGTGAATGAATGAATGTAAAGCTTAATGTGAAATCAAGTGATTAGTATATGAACCAAGTGACAATAAAGTGCGAAAGTAATAGGTTAATGAAGGAACTGATGTGTAAAGTGTGCAGAGTGTGTGGAATATTGTGGTCAGCAAGAGAGTTAATGTGTAATTCAAGATGAAAATGATAAGATTTGTTAGTGAACTGAGGCATAAATTCAGTGCAAGGATTGAGGTGAAGTAGTTATCTGTGATTCGACGAAAATGATTGGAAGATCCCTGTGTGATGGGAAATGTGAAACTTATACTGAGAAATTGAGATGTGTACAGAACTTTGAGAAAATTTAGCAATTATGGATTAGGGATTATGTTATGAACCATGGCAAGTGATTAGTCAAAGTAAAAGAGTAAACAATCTGTGAGAAGAATAAGCAAGGAAGAGATAATGGACTATGGACTGAACGGTAACAAGACAGAAGGAACTATTACGAGTTAGAAGATGTGTACGAAATTACGAAGAGAATGTGGATTATTATAACCATGATTATGTTATAAACCAGGTCAGAGGGGTAACCGAAACGAAAGTAAACTACCAGTGAGAAAAATGACATGAGAGAGTAAGATGAATTAAATTATATGTAACGGGTGTATATTATACCACTACTACTAAGATTATGGGGGCAGCCCATGTGGTAATACAAAACAGTTTTGATGTTATATACAGAGGTGATACAGACACCAAATGGACTGGGTCCATGTGTGATCGGGAGTGTACGGAGTACCAGTTTTGCCGTCATATACAGATATATTATGAGTATAAATTTCTCTGTGCACTGGGTGCATGTAATATGATTTGATAGTATGAAGATCTCAGTGGGGCCTATGTGCCAGGAGTGTATAGCTATCTCTGTGCGGGTTAAGTTCCCGGAGACTAGTAGTATTTGATATGAGTAATGAGAAACGAGGAAATGTTCCACATTGGTTTAACGATTAGTATGGTAGAGATAATTTATGTAAATGCACAAAGAAGAAACATTTGGGGGATGCCTTAGAATAGGGACAGCTAGTAGTAAGTCGTTTTTACGGCATGGATCATATGGGTGGATTCTCTGATCGGTGAGTCATGGCATCTGGGGCCCTTAGGACAGCAAGAGCTCGAGGGGTTAACCCTGTGAATGTTGTTACCCACTGTATTGGGAGAGTTTTTCCATATGGTTAACGCAAGATGCGAGGTTATATATTTGTAAATGGACAATAGTATGTCAGGTTTGGATATAAGAGTTGTGGCTTAGTGTGCAAGTACTTCGAAGTATGATAGTGAAGCACTATTGTGGGTGTAAAGAAAGTTTGATGAAATAAATTTTGTCTCTAAGTGAATTAGTAAGTTAGTTGGAACCCTCGTCTTATGACCAAAAATGGATGATAAGTGAGTTAAAGTTGACAGAATGAGTAAGTGTCCTTCTAGGAAGGCTAGTGATGATCAAGATTTCAGGTTAAAACAGTAAAGTGTGAGCCCTAAGGAAAAGATAAATTGAAATAGAGTCAAGTACGAACGTGTATTCATAGGTGGGAACTATAGTTGTAATTGATTACCAAGAAGTGAATAACTTGGTTTTGCTGGTAAAGTAGATTGAGAAGTGTTATATATAATCGCATATGCCACTTATAGTGGAAGTGTGTGGAAAATGCACAGTGTTGATGATGTTCTGACTAAGTACTAATGACGTATGGATGAGTTTTTATGGTAACTTCGAATATTCTGAGAGACTGATATACCAACCGGTGGTAAAGTGTAGAAGTAGTGTCAATGATGGAATAAATTTTAAGCGAAATGATAATTGAGTGTCAAGGATTCCTAGCGAATAGGACTTGTATATGAGTGGTATGACATTTTGAATAGCCCATCAGTTAATAGTGAAGTGGGTCAGAAATTGATTCGTTCCAAAGTGTTTAGTGGAAGTGAGTAAAGCTATAAGTAATAGTGTTTTGAGTTTGACATCCAGGATTAAATGATGATGATTACGAGAAAGTGGTATAAATGAGTGGAACATATGGTTAAGTTATAACATCGGAGTAGAATGAAAGTTGAAAATAGTTAGTGGGTGAAAATATTAAGCATGAGTCCTCGATATGGAGGTCATTGATGAGTGTTGTGTTTAGACCGTGAGAGGTCTGAGTATGGAATTGAGCTGACTGAGTTGATATAGTTGTGATGGTTCAGTTAATGAAAATAGTAACAGTGGAAGTAAATTATTAATATGATTAGTAGATGGAAAGATTCAGGAGTGTGTGTGGTTAAAAGATCTTAAAGGGTTAATTGAAGAGATAAACTATTGTGAGAATTGTGAATTTCGTACAACGAAGAGAAAGATATGGTTATAAGTACCTAAGAAGAGATAAAGACACGTGACAAGGAAAATAAAGTATATAAGTATAGAATTTAACATGAGTCGGAACCGTAGGAAACGACAAAGTGCCCTTGAAACTAGAAGGATGTGCTTCGGTGAAAGCTAAGAAAATAGCTAAATCATAAGAGTAGTAACAGTAATGGAAAGGACTAGTATGTCTGGGTATGGTTGAAACAGTGAGGACAGCGAAAGGAGTTAAGTGCTACAGAAAGTGTGAAGATACATGAGAACGGTAGAGCGTATTATGGAAACAACTAGAGATTTTTGGAAACGGCATTGGGTCAGAAAGACAGATGAAGATGAGGATGAGATGAAGTGAGATAGAAAAATTGTAATGTGGTCTTCTATTACCTATAAATTGGTGAAAGTGTAACCGTAAGCCGTGAAGAGCTTAAAGTATTGCGAATTGAAGGTCGTGGCACCATAAATGACAAGTGTAAAATGAGTATATGATGAACTACAGTGAGTGAAAAAGCAACAGTGGTTTAAGGAAACAGTGAAAGATATAATGAGTTAAGGGGTCAGATACCCGCAGTTATCAAGTTTGTAAAGGATGAAGTAATCATGGATACCGCAGAAATGAGATTTTCGATTATACCACGTGTTACGGGACCGTTAAGATGTAATTTTGCGGACAAAATTCTAAAAGGTGGGGTGATTATAACACCTCACAATTCTAAAATGAGTAATTGAAGTATTAAGTGAGAAATTAAGTGAAGGATTAGTGAAAATCCCAAAGGATAGGCCGAAATACAAAGAAAGGGCAAAACGGTAATTAGCAACACGCCACCCTAGGAAGATAAAAATTGAGCAGAAGGTCTCAGATGATAAAAATAAGCCTGGAAATGGATTCAGACCGAAAAATTGAGTGGATAGGCAAGTTTCAAAAAAATCAGTGAATAGTGTTTTCGCGGGTAAAAATACCGCAGTCAGGTTGCACCGCAAAACGTGCCAGTGGAATTTTGAGCTCTAGGTCTCAAATATGAATTTTAAATGGTCCATAGGAATAAGAAATATGATTTCTGATAATATTTGATGAATTTAAGTCAGTTTGTGGAAGCGTGCCAATGGCGCGCGCAATAGCTTAAAATAGTGTTTTCTCCGAATTACCGGAAAACTCCGGATTCATCTGATAAAGTATAATTAAGGGACAATGGTCAATGTTAAAAATTAGAGTTTCTAAATAAGTTTTGAATTTATGAAATTTTAGTGAAATCGAAGAGAAATTCGGATGAGTTTTAAATCGCGTGGGACCCGCCCACTTAAGTTTCACTTAGCCACCTCACCACCTTCACTATTCATCATCCTCTCCTTTTCTTCTCTCTCTAAAAAACGCACATGCAGCCCCATCCCCACCATTTTTGATGCAAAATTTCCTTTGGCCATAACTTGGCCATTTCTCCACCGAATTCAACGATTCTTGTCTTGAATCTTGATGGAAAACACCTTCTGAACCCATTGGTACCACTATTGAGCCTTGAAACCGCGTATTTGGGGAGATCTGCACCAAACTCAGATCCAAAATTTTGGGAGAAAGTGTGTTCATGAAGCTTTTTCATGCTCCAATGGTGGAGTATGCTTAGGTGGAGCCATATACCATGCAATTGGGTGAGTTATTTCAACATTTCATTGGTTGATTTTTGAATTTGGATTATGGACCCTAAAGAGGGATTTTGTGATATGTTGTGTTAGAGAGCTCAAATGGAAAATGTCTATTAGATGATAGTGTCTTAGAATGATGTATTAATGCTAGAAATGCAATGAAAATTTTAAGCGAAAAAAATGGATTTTTAACTTAGGAAAAATTGATGCATGAAATGGAATTTTTGAGTTTTGTGTTAATGTGTGGTATAGTGAATTGTAGTGTGATTATATGATGTTAGGAAGTGATTATGTGAGTTTTGGGCCATAGGAATTGAGTGGAAATCCTTGGTTTGGACTATGTAACAGCCCGTTGTACACCGGTATTGTTAACATTGATTATGATATTAAGCGCAGTTACAATCACAGTGATTAGATTAATTAAATTACGGGCAATTTTTTTCTTTTAACATATTCCTTTCTTACATAAACACTTTTTCCGTAATCAATTAAAACAACACTATAATTGTAAAAGCAATTTGCGGAAGCATACATTCTTGCTAACATTACTAATCATCCTTTTTATTCAATTCATTTAACTCACCATCTTACTCTCATCTTTTACCAAATTGTAGTCCTTTACACTGCCAACGTGTGGTTTCAAACCACGTATCATTTGGAGTTCTACCCATCAAGTTATACCCCTTTCTTTTAGTCTAGAAAAACCTGAATTTTCAAAATTTACACTGTGGTAATCGATTACCAGTGGGTGGTAATCGATTACCACCTGTCAAAAATGATGCAGTAGCCAAATTTTGAATCCTCTGTTCTGGTAATCGATTACCAACTTTGGGTAATCGATTACCACACATGGTAATCGATTACCAAAGGCCAGTAATCGATTACCAGTGCAGACAGTAGCTAATTTTTCGTCCCCTGTTGCATGGTAATCGATTACCATGCTTGGGTAATCGATTACTATGCAGCAAAATGACAGATTACAGCAGTTTTGAGCCCCAAAAAGGGTGTGTAATCCATCCCTAACCCCTTGGCACTCCACATAACACATAATCATGTCCTAATGTAGGCTCTAGGCCCTTCCATCATGCATTTTCTTTAAGTTTAACATCAATTACATCATTCCCAAAATAATGGCCATTTACATGTAACTATGGACCATTTTTACAACATAACTCATCAAGACTTCAAGGCTATGAATGTGGCAATGGACAAGTCCCATGCTCACTCAAAATATACAGTTATCCAAGCCATGAATAATAAAACATAACAAGACTTAGCATATGACCATGAACACTAACAAAAGCATGGAAAATGACATCATGCAATATGTTCATGAACTAAGTCTCAAAATACTAATGGTATGCTATGTGCACTCCATAAACTCCTCCAAAAAGCCATGCAATCCAAATGCACCGCATGCCCATCCAACGTCCACTATACGGGCTTCTTGCCCGAAGCTCCTCCCGGCTCATAGTGACCTGAAATGTGGTCCCCCAAACACGGGGTGAGATATACGGATATATCTCAGTAAACCAATGGAGCTAGAGGCCCTCTCCACACCATGGCTCACTAAAATGTACAAATATGACATAAAGTAATGTGCAAGTAAAGCAATATCACCATCCAACTGGAGACAATCCAAGAACATCCACTCATGGATTCACGTTCAAGGACTCCATCATATAACTCCCGAGACAATCCTGGAGCTTCTCCCATGGTTGAGAAAACTCCATGGCAGCCCAACCGGAACTCCTCAAGAGACCTATCCGGCGGATGTCCCACGTTTGGCTCATCCTGGAGTCGCTCCCAGAGTCGACCCCATGGCAGTCCAACTGGCACTCCGTCACGAAATGATCCAGCGGATGTCCAAACCCAACACACGTCAACTGGCCAGTGACCAAACAATTTTCACAAAATGCAAGCAATATGCATACAAGCACACAATCACAACATGTCATAACCACATCATCCAACCACTACCTTCCACTAGGTGTGGTGGAGCACACTAGGGATCAAACCCAAGTTCCAAGAGTTTACCTTAACACGAGCAACACCGTTCCAAACGTATGCTCCAAATCAACTTTTCTCAAATCCAACCGTGTGAGGCACCCTACAACAATCATCAAATCCCAATTACACAAAAACTCATTTTTCATCAAAATTCCTCAAAATTCTCTAAGTTAAAAACCTAGATTTTTCACCAAAATTTAACATAGCATTTCTAGCTTACAAACATGATTCTAAGGCCTTTTCATCTAATAGCATTTTTCCATTTGGGCTCTCTATCATCACACATCTAGAATCAAAGCTTTGAACCCATATTCATAGATCTAAGAAATCAACTATCAAAAGACCACAAATATACTTACAATGGGTAGTATGATCACCACCAAGGCTTCACTAAACCATTTGAAGCTCAAAACTCCAAGAAATCTCAAAAATCTCCAATGGGTCGGATCTGTTCTTGCTCAAAACGCGGCCAAAGAGATGGATTCAAGGCTTCTAAGTGCTACCAATGGCTTTGGAAGGTTGTTTACGATAGATTTCGACACCAAAATCAAGCGATTCGGTGGAGAAACGAAGAAATGGGAGAAATGGTGAAAATGGTGACTTTGGCCTCTTTCTTCCACTGTGAGCGCACGGATGAGGGAGGGAAGAAGAAAGAAAAGAAGGAAGAAAAAGGAGGTGGGGCCAAGTGACTTCGGTCACACGGGTCCCACACGCGATCTAACTTTTACTCCGATAAAATTTCTGATCATAAATCCTTAATCTACATATTTTTCCAGTCCATGACATATTTTTCTTTCTCCAAAATAATGATAAAAATTTCACACCTATTGGTACACTCACAACTCAGTATTTTAACACTTAAAAATCACTATTCATCGATTTTTCCCAAATTTGCCTATTTACTCAATTTTTCGCCCTGATTCCATTTCCAACCTTACTTTTGTCATTTGAAATCTCTAACTCAACATTTAAGCCTCATATCACACGGTTGGCAAATTACAATTTTGCCCCTTTTGCCCCTTTTGGCCATAAAATACACATTTAAATATTTGAGGTGTTATAGACTAACCAAGATTAGGCCATTTATGTACAATTGAGCAAATGGATGTTTTAGAACACTTTGGTGTTGTGTTGTGTGATGGAAAAGTTATTAGATGGGTTGTGTGGTGATTGACATGTGGAAGAATCAATGTAAAAATGATAAGTGTTGAAAGTGGCAAAATGTGCCTAAAGTGTAATAATTCGCAAAACGTTGCGAAAAAGTCGTAAAACCGTAAAACGGCGATTGAACTAACCTTTGGGTAACCTAAGTATTAAATTAAGACTATGAGTGGATTTGACGTTTTCGCGTTTTGACGTATTTTGACTGAAACTGACGGCTATACATGGTTGTATAGGTTGCCGTACGTGGATATAAACTCGGAACAGTGAAACAATGGATTGCCATTGGTCCTGGATCAAGTGGATTGAGGCGTTCCCGGCGAATCAAGCTGTAAGTCCTCTTGGTACTGGGGCTTGTTCCCCTTTTGTGTTCCACCTTGCTAGTTGATGGCAATGGTAGGAAATGTGTATGAGTAGTGTAGAACAGCATGAGCATGCATGTGCATTATTACAGTGGGTACTTATGTACCAGATCTCTGGCCAGTAGATATTTTTAGCCTTCGGGCAAGTGTTTCCGGACTACCACTGGATAGGTCTCCGAGAGGGAGTTCCAGTTGACCCAGGGTCGTGGTGTGTTATCCGGATAGGAGCACACTAGGTAGTCTCGGGTGTATATGGTTGGAAGGGGTACCTTGGTGGGTTGTTCTCTGAACACGCCAGGGGTAGTACCCATAGGCGTATAGCCGAGGACATGGCGTGGTATTGGTAGCTACCATCCCGCATGTCGTAGTTGTTCTGATATATATCCCCCTTTCTCTAAATCCCTTGCTTTATCCCGTTTTATAACAGTGATGTTGTTTTATATTATTGATATACATCGAAGTGAACCATTGGGCGGAGTTTTCTCCAGAACCTCTTGGTTACTGAGATATATTCGTATATCTCACCCCGTCTCGGGGCATTTATTTCAGGAGGTAGCAGTGGCACAGGAGTGGCGGGCAAGAGGCCCTTAGGAAGATCATGAAGTGTTGTCATTAATTATCCATGATCATGTCATTTTAGTTATGAATTCATTTGTTAAGTAAAGTTGTAATATGTGGATTATTGTAAATTGAAGTTAAAGTGTAAGTGTAATTGTAATTCAGTATTATAAATATACCATGGATGTATGCTTATTATGATGGAAGGGCTTTAGGCCTACTTTAGGTTTATGATTATCTGTATGATGATATATGCATGAAATTGAAGTTGGTGATTGAAACTATAAAAGATTTGAAAGTGAACTGCCTATGTTTTATGTATAATTTGGATTGGGTTGTAAGTGCCCCAAGGCGTTGTTGGACCTTGTGTGTGCCACCCATTGGATTTTGCTGGATTTGAGGTGTAATAGTGGTGTTAAACAGGTTATGAAAATTTGGGGATTCTTGGAAATACAAAGGAAACTCTGGCGAATTTTCTGTAGAATTGGCAGTTTTTGGGTGAACTTTGGAGGAGCGTATCTCTCTCCATAGTGGTCCGATTAGGACGTGCCATACGCCATTTTGAAGCTTAAGATGTCCCCTACGTTGTGTCAAAAGCCTAGGTTCATTGGTGGTGTGCGCAGCCCATGGGGGCTGTTGTCACGCACTGCCCTGTTCTGGCCAGCACCAGTGGGCAGATTCGGGTCTGTGTTGGGAAATTAATTCCCGCTTCGTTACTTGGTCAAATTAAGCGTACGATATATCAAATCGAAGTTTGAGGTGTCTAGTTTATGTTGTAAAATTTTGAGAGGCAGTGTCCTTGTGGTTAGGTGCAGTTTTTTCCGTGAAGTTTGGACGTTTTTAGACTGTTTCGGAGTTGGTAGGCAATGTTGTTTGTCCAACTTCAAACGGCGATAACCGGAGCTCACGAGCTCGGAATCGAGTGTGTGATAGCTTGTTAGAAAGGTAATTGAATAAGGAAAAAAGATAACCTGGAGTTTAAGTTTGGATTTTTATTTTGTGTTCGTAGAAAAACAAAGTAGCAAGTCCGGTTAAGTGGTAAAAACGTAAAAGTGAGGAATTGGCTAAGTGGGTTTATGGGAACCCCTTAGTATCTTGTATGTGATAAAATAAAGTGTATAAATAGTTAAGAAAGTCTTCCGCTAGTGTTTCAGTTACGATCACAGCTTTTTATTATTACGCTTTTTATACTTTTACTGTTCGCGTAATAATCGGAAAAAGTTTATTCTCATTTTTATAAATGAATTGCTGTGATTGTAACTGCGCTTAATATCATAATTAATGTTAACAATACCGGTGTACAACGGGCTGTTACAACCGCTGGATCCAGTCTTGGATGAGGTAAATCAACCTCAGAACCAGCCTAGAAACGATGTGGACTATGATCATGTCCATGTCAGTGAGGACGTGTCAGACACAACCTCCACTCCAGCACCTCGCAACCGAGTTGCGGCTCTAATTGTGAACGATCCCCCTCAACATCCTGGTGATTTAGCTGTGCGCTTCGCCCAATCAGCAGATCGTGATTCTCGGCTGGCCCAAAACGCGTTTGCTGCAATTTTGCGGTGAATGGAAGAGATGGAGAATCGAAATAATCTCCAACGAAGAGAAGATTTCCAGAGGATACAAGAAGATAATGCAAGGAGGATGCAGGATCTGGAGCAGTGCTTGAGGGGGATGACAGGACCTAGGGCAAGAGGAACCAAAGGCCGAGATGCTAACGGTCGTGAAGGGAATCCCAACCCGGATCATCAAAACCAGGTTACTGATGTACAAAATCATGAAAGGCCCAATCCGGTGAGCACATTGAACCCGAACCTGGAGAACGTTGCAATGGGCGACCAGAATGCTGCTGCACAAACTCTAATCCAGAACGCTTAGGCAGAAGAAAATGGGCAGATATTCCGGGATGGAATGCACCCCAACCAGAATGCCCAAGTCACCAGAGGGTGTTTAGAACCCGGTGGTTACAGGAGGAAATATAGTATAGGGAAATACAATAATAGCCCTTTCACTGGGAAGATTCTGAACGCTCCTTTCCCGGAGGATTTTGATTCGGCACGCTTGCCGAAATATAATGGAAGTCAGGACCCGCTGGTCAACATAGATGCATTTGACACGGATGTGTACATCCGAGGAATTGACGAACCTCTTACATCTTTTGAATTTCGCAACCAGCAAAAAGCATCCAAAGTCTGAGTTCGCATTTGGCAAAATACGATAGCAACCCGGAGAGACTCTCTAGAGATACCTTAACAGGTTTATAGATGCTGCATTGCAAGTGCCCGGTTTACAGGAAAATGTCCATGTTCACCTTATTGTGGCTAGCCTAGATGGATCATCGAGGCTGGCCAAGTTGGTTATAAAGACCCTGTAAGGACATTGGAAGAGTTTAGAACTCGGTCTAAGAAATACTTGGAACTTGAGCAAATGGAGATAGCAAATGCCCTATCAGAAGAAGGAAAAAGAGCAGCCACAGGAGAAAAGGAGCGACCCGAAAACAAAAAGAAAGACTCCAGAGGCAGGAATCCGGATGTTAGAGACCGGGTAGGAAGATATGAAAAGTATTCACTGTTGAATGCCTCACGCTCTCAAATTTTGAGGGAAGTGGCAACGATGGAGATGAAGAAATTAGATAGATCTCGGCCCATATTCGACATAGGAGGTTTGGATAAGTCCAAATATTGTGCCTTCCATGATGGACTGGGTCACAACACGGATCAGTGTTGGGATCTTCGGGATGTTGTGAAGAAATTTGTTAGAGAAGGAAAACTATGCCAGTAAGTGATCAAGACTCAGGGTTCCAGAAGCAACGAGAGAAAGTCTGGAAGCCGGAAAAGGAGCAAGAGTCCGGCACCTGAGAAGAAAAATAAAGATGAAAGGAGCCAAAGAGATGACGCTAACAATGACGAATTCCCTGAAGCCGAATTTGACTGCAACGTGATCAGCGGAGCTCTGGAGGAGGTGGAGACATTGTAAGTGCTAGGAGAAAATATTTGAAAGAAGTCCTTTCAATTCGGGATCGTCCCAAATTTAAAGAAGATCCCAACAAATCAGATCCTCCTATGCTCTACTTCACAAAGGAAGACCTACAAGGTGTTTTGCCGGGATATGTAGATGGATTATTCATTGCTGGAACCTTGGTAAATTATCGGGTTAAGAAGATTTTCATGCATGCAGGAAGCAGTGCCGACATTATATTGTGGGGTGCCTTCAAAAAGATGAACCTTGAAGAGGAGGACCTGAAACCCTGCAAGACAACCTTGATAGCTTTTAATGGAGAACATACATCTCCAAAAGGTTATATAGATCTCAGGTTAACCCTGGGACAAAGGAAGCGTTCAAATCAGAACGTGTCAGATTTATAATGGCTACTTCCCATCAGAATACAATATCATTCTGGGAAGACCAACCATACACCAATGGCATATGCTGGTCTCTACAAAGCACCAGAAGATAAAAATGATAAGCAATAAGAATGAGATAATCACCATTAGTGGAGATCAAAAGGAATCCAGAGGGTGCTACTTTGACACTGTCAAAGAAAAAGAAGGCGGACATTTGAGTCCACCTCGGATTCATCCGGGGGACAAACTCGGCAGAAAAATGATTCCTCATCATTCAGGGAAACCCATCAATGTGGTTGAACTGGATATGAGAGAAGAAGTAATCCCTAGGCCAGAGCCAGATAGAGAATTAGAAGACCTCGTGCTGGAAAAAGAACCTGGTCAATTTACCCGAATTGGTAAGACCATAGGCCTCGTGTCAAAGAAGAGCTACCCGGGTTCCTCAAAAGTGTAAGAACCCGCTTCGTTAAAGTAGGAAATTGAATTAATTAAATGTGAAATTAGGAAATAATTTCATAATTGACCTAATTAATTATGATAAGGCTTAAATAATTATAGGAAGTGATTAATAATGTTGAAAGTCATTTTTCTGACGAAAAGTGCATATATCGATTCTGCTCCTAGGTATAAATGCGTGCCGATGAAGTATCCTGAAAAATTATAATAAGTGCATGAATATTTCTAAAATAATATATAGGACTAGTATGTCAAGTTTCAAGTCGTAATAATGAGGACTGGCGTCAGAACTGATACTGGCTATGTAAAAGCGCGTACCGGCAAAGTACTGCGAAAAATAAAATAAAAATATAAAAAATCTTAGAAAAATGGCTAGGTTCAGAATCCAAAGTTTGAGATTAAAATACTAAGTGTAGCTATTAGCGCTAATACAGTGCGATTAAGACTTAAGTGGCTATATAAAGGCTTGACACATGATCCTAGGTCAGGATTTTGCATTCCTACATGAGTTTATGAGCTTGTGGGTACAGCCACCTTCCTCCATCCTTCTCCCTTCATTGAAGTCCCTTGGAAGCACATTTTCTCTTGCTTGCTTCTCAAAGATTCCTTGGGTGAGTGTGTTCTAGCATTGTGGGGTTAAAAGATTAGCCATTTTCTGAGTTGGAGGTTCTGTTTTGAGTGTTTGAAGGCTGACTTCACTATTTTGTGGGGAAGGAGCCATTGTTCCTTGCTTGTGTGGTTTCAAGAAGCCACCTTTGAAAAGAAAGGACCTTGCTTTCTTGTCATTTTTGTGTCCTTGTTGAGTCAGAACTGTGGGGGCTGATTGGTGAGCTCCAAGAGCCATTGCAGCTCTGTTTTGAGAGCCTTTGGTATGTCCCTTACCTTCATCATGAGTTTTATTAGTTAAAAGTGGGGTATTGGCGTTTAAAATGAGTTGAATAGGTAACCATCATGAACATGAACCTAATAGTGTATAAAAATGCATGCTTGGATGTATTAATAGGTTAAAAATGCAACCTTGAAGTGACATCTTCGCGAAATACAGAAACTGCATTCTGTCGCGAAATATCCGAATATAGGTCTTGTGATATCCGAATATGATATCTGGATATGCATATCCGGATATGGACCCGACATATATCCGGATATTCTGAGAATTTCGAGACAGGAACTGTATTGTTCATACAAAATGATATTTTGGGTTTGTGGACCCATGATTGGTTAATGTGGGCTTCTATAATAATTAATCTAAGTCGGAATCAATGGGATTAAGGGCTTATGGCTTTGTGAGAAGCCTAATGACATGAAACGTACGAGGAAACATTGTCGTATTGTCATGAACTCGTAGATTATATATTGATATGATTATTATTCCAAACAGATTGTGATTGTGATGTTGTGGACTTTGAGCTGGTGTGGACCTTGGATTGGATTGATTGCTTAGAGGTAAGCTTTCGTGTCCTCAGCTTAGCCATTGTTGGTTCCACCATGCCCCATGGGGGGATGGTTTATCTGCATGATGTGTTTTCATGTATTGATATTTGAAATGTTGTTGAGCTGTTAAGAGTGAATGCCTTATGATATGCATGTGTCGTTCCACCTAGACGGTAAGCCTGAGTATGTAGGAGACATACAATAGGGTGATTCTGTGGGTGTAAGTGGTGTCTTGCACTGATTGTAGGTAATCGACGTATGTAAATTCTGCATTTCTCTGGCCAGTAGAATAGTTGACAAACATGACATGAATATATGCTGCATTGCACAGATTTTGGAACTTATATTCTTAAACTGCTTTTGAACTTATATTGCATATGTAAGTGAGCTTGGGTGGAGAAATCCTTGAGGACCCCTTGTCTTACTGAGATTTCTGTTTAGAGATCTCACCCCACGTTTGGGGCACATTTTCAGGTTCAGGTAGCTCAGGGGTTGATACCTTGGGCGGCAGGAGGCCGGAGCTGAGTTGAGATATATGTTGTTTATGATGATATGCTTTGGATGCTGATATGCTTTATATTATTGTCATGTTATTTGAATTGAGACGCTGTTGGGCTTTGTTTCCTTATTTGGTGAGCATGAGGGTTGTCCATGCCACATGATTTGACTATGTTGATTTGATTTGCATTGTATAATGTATCAGGATTATGGTCCAGACAATGTGTTCTAGTTCCGTGACTTAGATACTCACTTATTTATATTATGAGGTTATTCAGTGTATATATCTGTCTATTTGTAATTTACATACAGGCAATGTATTTTGAAAAGGATTTAATAATCAACTTGGTTAATGATAATGACGTCATAATTGAAAGTAAAAAGTTATTCCTCATTTTTTTAATTAAGCACTACTTAATATGATGACATGATAACAAACCGAGTATACACGGGGTGTTACAAAAAGCAACAAGGATGTCTTTGCTTGGAAGTCGTCAGAAATCCCTGCGATAGATCCCACCTTCTGTTGCCACAAGTTGGCAGTTTACCCCGGATCCATCCAGTCTCGCAAAAGAAAAGAAAGTTGGGACCAGAAAAGAAAGTTGCCATAAGTTGGCAGTTTACCCCGGATCCCACCTTCTGTATTGATTATGGAGATTTAAGTTTGATTAAGGTGATTTGATTTTGATATGTTATTTATTTTGATTATATCTTTTTATCAGGTGTAGTATAGAAAATTGGTATTAATTTTGTAAAGAGAAATTTCAAAAAATACATTCTAAATTTTTTTGATGGAATTTGTTTTTTGTCGAAAATCTTTACATCAATTTTTGACGGAAATTTATTGATTTTCCGTAGAAAATTCTCGACGGAAATTCATTTTTTTCCGTTGAAAATTTTCGAAGGATTTTATTTTCCGTCGAAAAAAATTTCAACAATTTTTGACGGAATTTCATTGTTTTTCCGTTGGAAATTTTGGACGGAATCCATTTTCCGTCGAAAACCATCACAATAAATTTCGACGGAATTTTATTGATTTTCAATCACAAATTTTTGACGGAATCTCTAAATCCATTGAAAAATTTGTTAGCAACGAAGAGATACACTACGACTTAATTTCCGTCGAAAATTCCGTCAAAAACTACATTTTCGACGGAATTTTAACAATTTTCGACGGAATTTTTCCGTCAAAAAAATACATTTTTTAGTAGTGTCATTTACATTTCAATAATTTACATTTCTTTCTTTTTCATTTAGTTTTTTATGTTTGTTTTTGTTGCATTGCTAGCGGTTACGCAAGAATCGAACAAATATATGTGTCAATAAGTAATATAAGATGTACTTAAAACTCGATTATTGTTCTCTCACAGATCATGGTGTATTTTCATGAAAAAGATTTTGGAATTGCTTTAGAGAAAAACTTAAATTAAAATTAAAATCAAAACTGTTGGACTAAAAGGTGTTAGGAATTTGTTTTGGAAAGAATTTTCTATTTATATTGAGGATTAAGTTGATGCAGAAAATAAACTACCTGAAAGATTAACTAAAGGGAATTTTTCAAGAGGGTTTTCTTTTTCTTTTTTCTTTTAACGCATATATAAAACAATAATTTAGAAACACTAAATTGTGTGAAACAAATTAGTAAAAAGCACTTGTTAAAAATAATAGATTCTTTTGTACCTGTAATTAGTTGGATGGGAAGTCCTCTTAATGTCTGAAGATAGAACTAACGAGTGATTTCTCCTCAAGTCCATGTACCTAAAGCTATATCTAGAGAATTTTTTTTTGAAAAAATATCTCCTCTGAAGCGACTATTATATAGAAAAAAATACAACAACATCAAGGTTGAAATCAACTTTAGGCATTTTGGAAGAAAGAAAATTAAAACCGAATAATATTCATTTGAATAACTTCACGTTCGTGTACTATTACAACCAAACCTTAAAAGTTTAGCTCATACTCATTTTGAGTAAAGCATCAAATAGTAACAAGAAAATTTAATTATGAAACCAAGAAACGAAATATAACTACTACAGCAACAATATCATCAAATGTGGTTTGCGAGTGCAAATATAGAAAATCAAATGTATCCATGAACATTAGAAATACCAAAGAGCATCTATCAAAAATACAAACAGAAGAAAAACGAAGAAAAGAGAGAGCTTTATAACCATTACCCCATTATCGACATACATACAAAATTAACAACTGCAGCAAAGCTCCAGCTTGCATATAAAGCAATCAAAGTGGCAATCTGCACACAACAGATCCATAACCAAAAGGAGTATGAGCTAAACTTTTAAGGTTGGGTTGTAATAGTACCCAAACCTCAAGTTATTATTAAGATAAATATTGTTTGGTTTTAATCTTTTTTCTTCCAAAATGCCTAAAGTTGATTTCAAAATTAACAACTGCATTGAAAATTATATATATATATATATATATATATATATATATATATATATATATATATATATATGGCAAGATTTTCTTAAGCTGATTTAAGAGTTAAAAATCTTACACTTAATCTTGACTATTGATCCACTTGTATTCAATGGCTCACATTACTAAAAAAATTAGAGCCCTTAGATATAAGTGGAATAAACAGATAAGATTAAGAGTGTAACTTATACTAGTGTAAAATGATCTTGTCGCATATATATATATATATATATATATATATATATATATATATATATATAGGAAGGATATTGTAACAATCAAGTAGTGTTACAACTAATCAATTTCACCGTTAGATCTATTATTTTGATCCAACGGTCATATTTACTTCCATATATGTATGGTTATGATTCGCCACATTTAAAGTGAAAGCATTAAATATGGAAAATCGTAATCATACAAAGGTAAAAATAAATATAAAGTATTAAATATAGGAAATCATAACCATACAAAGATGAAAATTAATATAACCGTTGGATCAACATAATCGATTTAACGGTGAAATTGATTGTTAGTAACACTACTTGGTTGTTACAATATCCTATCCCATATATATATATATATATATATAATATATATATATATATGAGGTAGGATCATTTGACACCAGTGTCAAGTTTGAATTTTGACACCCCATCTGAGAGCCATTAGATAAAAAAGATCAATGGTGTCACATGTATACAAATCAGAGCCATTGATTTTTTTTGTTCTAATAGCTCTCAGATGAGGTGTCAAATTTGAAATTTGACACCGATGTCAAAGGATCCTACATCTCTCTCTCTCTCTCTATATATATATATATATATATTGGAAAAACTAATCTTATGTCGCTGTAGACAAGTTGTTTCTTTCCAGCTGATACAACGATTTGGGTGCTGTGTGTTTTTTCTTTTTAATAAATTGTTGGATTCCACACACTATTGTGTCTGTGTCATAAGATACAGTATCTTCTGTTAAATGAGACTAATAAATCCCTATATATATATATATATATGTATATATATACGGGGTAAATTATTCTTACATTAACATAAGAATAAGAAGTCTTATATCAAATATTAACCATTGATGTACGTGTATTTAATGACTCATATATTTGATAAATCAGAACCGTTAAATATACATAAGATCAACAGACAAGATCAAAAGTGTAACCGTTACATAAATAGTCATAATCACTTGTTAGTTGTAATAGAAGAGTATTAGTTAGAGTTCTTTTGTTTGTTATGAAATAGTTAGTATGTTAGTTGTAAAATGGTTAAGAAGCATCGATACAATGTGCCGATATGCAGTTTGTGTATAAGAAAATAGAGATGAATATATCAATTCTTTTGAGTTTGCTTTCTTTTCTCCTGGGTTTTCTCTTTTTTTCTTCTTCTAAGAATTAGGAACATAGTTCTTATTGTTGGAATTTATGTTGACAATCTATTGGTTATTATAAGAACTCCCACCGTTAAATAGGAAATTAAGTTAATTATATGTGAAATTAGGAAATAATTCTGTAATTGACCCTAATAATTATGAGAAGGATTAAATAATTACTGTAAGTGTTTAATAATACCGAAAGTCGCTTTTCTGATGAAAAGTGCAGATACCGGTTTTGCTCCAAGGTATAAATGCGTACTGATAAAGTATCCCAGAAAATTATAATAAGTGCATGCATATTCCTAGAATAATACATAAGACTAGTAAAACAAGTTTCAAGTCGAAATAATGAGAACTGGTGTCAGGACTGATACCGGCTATATAAAAGCGCGTACCGGCAAAGTGCTACGAAAAATAAAATAAAAATATGAAAAATCCTAGAAAAATGGCTAGGTTCAGAATCTAAAGTTTGTGATTAAAATGTTAAGCGTAGCTATTAGCGCTAATACAGTGCGATTAAGACTTAAGTGGCCTATATAAGGCCTTGGCACATAATCCTAGGTCAGAATTTTGCATTCCTACGTAGCTTTTGCTGAAGCTTTGGAGCAGCCACCTTGCCATCTCCTTCCTCATCCTAAAAGAAGCCCAAGTGACCACCTTTCCTTCCATTCTCTTCATCAAAAACCTTGGGTGTGTGCTAATAACCATTGTGAGTGGGAAAGTTGCATCTTTTCTGAGTGTAGTTGTTGTCTAGTAAGGGTGAGTGAGCTGACTTTGTGACTTGGGATAGAGGGAGCTATTTCCTTGGTTGTGGGAGCTCCAAGTGGTGACCTTTATGAAGAAAGGGCCAACCTTAATACCCATTTTCGTTCATCTTGAAGTCAGTGCCATAGGAGTTGAAGTGAGAGCTTCAAGAGCACCTCCTTGTTCTGTTTCAAGCTTGGGTAAGCTTCACCACCTTGATCATGGGTTTTCTTTGTTTAAAGTTTGAGTCTTGACATGTTAATACGATGATTAAGTAACTAATATGAGTAATGGGCTAAACATGATTAAAAATGGATTCTTGGACGTGTAAATGAACACAACCTTGGGAGTGATATCTCGCGAAATGCAGAAACTGCATTCTGTCACGAAATATCCGGATATGATATCAAGATATTATATTCGGATATTGATATCCGGATATGGGGTCTGGAGATATCCGCATATGGATATCTGGATATGATATCCGCATATGGATATCCGGATATGGATATCCGGATATAGCCCCGACATATATCCGAATATTTTGGGAATTTCAGAACAGTAGCTTTACTGTTCATACAGAATGGTATTTTGGGTTTGTGGACCCTAGACCGATTAAGTTGAACTTCTGTAATGAGTAACTAAGTCAGAATCAAAGTGATTAAGGGCTTATGTCTTTGTAAGAAACCTAAATACATGAAACTTAAAAGGAAAGTGTTGTCCTTATGTCATATGCCTTAAGATTATTATTATTGATTTGGTTATTGGTCCAAACAGATTGTGATCATGCTGTTTGTGGACTTTGAGCCGATTTGGACCTTGGTTTGGATTGATTGCTTAGAGGTAAGCTTTTGTGTCCTCGGTTTAGCCATTGTTGGTTCCACCATACCCTAGGGGGATGGTTTATATGCATGATGTGTTTTCATGTATTGAAATGCTATTGAGCTGTTAAGTGCAAATGCCTTATGATATATATGTGATGTTTCGCCTAGACGGTAAACCTGAGTACGTAGCATCATACAATATGGTGATCCTGTGGGCAGGTATGACATTGGCGTGTACTATTGTGGGTCGTAGACGTTTGTAAATCTTGCATTTCTCTGGCCAGTAGAATAGTTGACACAAATTACATGATTATATGCTACATTGCACTGATTTTGGAATTTATATTGTTAAACTGCTTTTGAACTTATGTTGCACATGTAAGTGAGCTTGGGGTGGAGAAACCCTTGAGGACCCCTTGTCTTACTGAGATTTCTTTTTAGAGATCTCACCCCATGTTTAGGGCACATTTTCAGGTTCAGGAAATACTGTGGTTGATACCTCGGGCGGCAGGAGGCCGGAGCCGAGTTAAGCTTATGATTTTATGATGATTTTCTGGATGCTGACATGCTTTACATTTACTATCTTGATATTTGATGTGAGACTTTTTTGGGCTTTGTTGCCTTATTTGGTGAGCATGGGGATTGTCCATGCCACGTTTATTATGTTATGATTTTAGTTTGGTTGTATAAACTATCAGGATTATGTCTGGTCTACGTGTTGTAGTTCCGTGACTAGAGACACACTTATCTATATTATGAGGTATTTCAGTTCGTTGTTTATTTGCTATTACATACAGGAAATCTTTTGAAAATGAATTAAGTATTCAACTTGGTAAGTGATAATGACATCATAATTGAATGAAAGAAAAAGTTATTCCGCATCTTAATTAAGCATTGCTTAATACGATGATATGATAACAAATCGGGTATACACGGGGTGTTACAGTTATGAATAAGAAGTGGGTTAAGGAAGAAAAGAGAAAAGGAAATTGAAGGGGTGTGTGGATTTAAGAAGTCATTGGACAACTAGTAGGAGGTGGGAGAGTTTATAAGCTCCCACCTCACTCTCCTAAATTGGCCCTTGGGTCACTACACATTTTGTGGAGCGGGAGGAGCTAGGGGGCTTAGGTCCACCACACACATGTGCACCACCGCCGCTGTCCGGCCGGTTCTGTTCGGTTCATATGTGTAAAATAATTATTTTTTAATTTTTTTGTCCAAAAAGACTATCCGTTGCTTCCCTCCAATTTTTAAACCCAAACGTTTCTACACGCCAATTTTTTGAGCATTTCTGAACCGAACCGGTTCTTACCTTTCGCGAACCGGTCAACAGTTGTGTCTTCTCATCGAACCGGTCACCGGTTGTACCGGTTACCGTTCGCGGCCGTAAGTCACTGCGGTTCACCGCCGGCGGTGGTTAACGTCAGCAGTCAGTATCTATAAATAGACACTGACACCTTAAAAAATTTCATCTGATTTTCTGCACTGAATTTCTGCCAGGATCTTTCCTTCCTTCCGATTTGCATATTTTCGTTCATCCTCCGGTGTACTTCCCTCTGGCAATTGTTGTGTTCGTTTGGGCTAGTGCCACTTGTAACATCCCGGGTGCTGACGATTGTATAGTTAGTGGAAGAGCTAACGTACAATTGAATGTATAGTTAGTGGAAGAGCTAGCGTACTATCAGCGGGAGGGGTACATGAATGAATCGAATAATGTAAGAACCTGCATCGCTAATTAAGGAAATTAATTAATTAAATGTGAGAATGAGGAAATAATCCCATAATTGACCCTAATAATTATTATGAGGCTTAAATAATTGTAGTAAGTGATTAAGAATGCTGAAAGTCACTTTTCTGACGAGAAGTGCAGATACCGGTTTTGCTACTCGGTATAAATGCGTACCGATGAAGTATCCCGAAAAATTATAATAAGTGCATGAATATTCGTAGAATATTATATAGGACTAGTAAAACAAGTTTCAGGTCAAAATAATGAGAACTGGTGCCAGAACTGATACTGGCTTTGGAAAAGCGCATACCGGAAAGGTGCTGCAAAAAATAAAATAAAAATATGATAAATCTTAGAAATATGAGTAGGTTCAGATTCCAAAGTTTGGATCAAAATGTTAAGCGTAGCTATTAGTGCTAATACAGTGTGATTAAGCTTAAACCGGCTATAAATAGCCACTTGCACACAACCCCGAAGCTGATCCTCCAGCCTTTATGCGTGAGTTTTTGAGTGTGCTGAGCAGCCTCCACTGTTTCATTGCTCATCTTCACCATTTTGAGATTAATTTGTCACCTTTGCTTCTACTCTCTTCATCAAAATACCTTGTGAGTGTGTGAACTATCATTGTGAGTGGGAAGGGTGCATCATTGCTGAGTTTTGGTTGCTGTCTTTTGTGTGTGAGGGGGCTGAGTTCTTGAGTTGTGGTGTTGGAACCTCTTCCTTGGTGGTTGGAACTTCAAGAGGCCATTTTTAGTGAGAAATGACCAAGCTTTGATCCTAAATTTGTGGCCTTGTGTAATCTGAACCTTGGAGAATGTTGGTGAGCTCCAAGAGCACTCTTTTCTCTGTTTTGAACCTTGGGTAAGTGTTTCCAACCATTGATCATGAGTTTTAATGGTTAAAAGTGGAGTCTTGTTATGTTTAATAAAATAAACAAGTAACCAATGTGATAACTGACCTATAGGGGTTTAAAGATGCATGCTTTAACGCTTTTTATGGGTTAAAAGATGAACATTTCGAGTGATATCTCGCGAAATGCAGAAACTGCATTCTGCCGCGAAATATCCGGATATTGATATCCGGATATTGGGTTCTGAATATCCTGATATTGATATCCGGATATTTCCAGACAGATATCCGGATATTGATACCCGGATATGCCCTCGATAAATATCCGGATATTCTGGGTTTTCGAAGAACAGTAGCTGCACTGTTCATACAGAAGGCTGTGATGGGATTTTGGACCCTATATCGATGAAGTGGGACTTCTGTAATAATTAAAATAAGTAAGAACCTATGTGATTAAGGGCTTATGGCTTTGTGAGAAGCCTAAAGACATGAGACGTTAGGAAAGGCGTTGTCTTTTTGTCATATGCCTGTTGAATATGATTATTAATATAATTATTGGTCCAAACAGATTGTGATTGTGTTGTGTATGGACATTGAGGTAGTGTGGACTCTTGGCATTGGATAGTTAGCTTGCAAGGTAAGCTTTCATGTCCTCGGTTTTGCCATTGTTGGTTCCACCATGTCCCATGGGGGATGGTTTATATGCATGCTGTGTTACATGGTTTTATACTTGAAATTCTTTTGAGCTGATATGTGCAATGGATTATAATATGTATGTGTTGTTTCCACTTAGACGGTAAGCCTGAGTTTGTGGCGTCATACAAGATGGTGAGGCCGTGGGTGGTTGCAAGTAACGTCTTGCATTATGTGTGGGTAATAGATGTATTCCTGTATTTCTCTTCTTAGTAGAATAGTATTGACACACATGACATGATTATTTGCTACATTGCACTATTTTGGAACTTATATTGTTAAACTGCTTCTGAACTTATATATTACACATATAAGTGAGCTTGGGGCGGAAGATCCTTGAGGACCCCTTGTCTTACTAAGATTTCTTGTTAGAGATCTCACCCCACGTTTGGGGCAACATTTCAGGTTCAGGTAATGCGGGGGTTGAGACCTCTAGCGGCAGGAGGCCAGAGCTTAGCTAATATTTCTGCTTTTGATGATTATGCTTGGATACTGGATATGTCTGTTGTTATTTGCTGTTAGCTTCATAATTATGTTATTGATGTTGAGACTATTTGGGCTGGTTGCCTTATTTGGTGAGCATGAGGATTGTCCATGCCACATTGACTTGACTTTGCTATTTTAGTTCTGAGTCGTAATAATGTATCAGGATGTTGTCCGGATTACATGTTGTAGATCCGTGACTTAGATACTCATTTATTAATATATTGAGGTATTTCAGTTAGTTGTCTTTGCAATTTACATACAGGCGATGTTTTTATGAGAATGATTTAGTAATCAACTTGGCTAAGTATAATGACGTCATAATTGAATTAAAGAAAAAGTTATTCCACATTTTAATTAAGCGTAGCTCAATACGATGACATGTTAAGAAACCGGGTATACACGGGGTGTTACATTTTATGGTATCAGAGCACTTTCTAGGGAAAAAAATGTATGTATTGCAATAACTTAGGATGTTTTGTTGGAGTCGTGTCTGTGTGTTCTCTCTATTGGGTTTTATTATGATAATGCATATGTGACCACACTGTGTGGGCCATATCAACTCATTCTTTGTGTAACTTGTGCAGAGTCATGGTACTACCTCGGAGGAACCGAGACACTAGAGGGGACCCAACTGATCCTGTCCTAACTGCATTGGCTGAGATACAGGCAGCCCGACAAGCCGACCAGGAGGCCATGAGAATGGCAAACCAGGCTATGCTGGACGCCGTCAGAGAGGCGAACAGGAAGGCCACTGAGGATGTATTGGAGGCAAACCGCCTGGCGAACATGACAATGATGAGAGTCATGTTGGAGGAGATGAGGGTTGGTCTTGCTGTTGGTCAGTTTCCTCCGCCACCACCTCCACCGCCACCACCGCCTCCACCTACACCTAGTCTTCATGATGAGAGCCAGAGCCATGTTGAGGGCACTGGTCAGGTTACCGGGGTGATGAAACCCTATGTGGAGCCTGCTGAGCAGGGGCGGACCGACATGGGGGGCTAGGGATGGCCCTCGCCCCCCTTAAAACTCTGAGAAATTTTTTTATATATGGATACCTAGGTGAATTATTGAGGAAGGATAAGCACAAGTAATATGGACTATAGAAATTGCTAACCAGTGCCCCCCCTAAAACTCTGAGAAATTTTTTTATATATGGATACCTAGGTGAATTATTGAGGAAGGATAAGCACAAGTAATATGGACTAAAGAAATTGCTAACCAGTGCATGGATAGTGGCAATTAGAGAAGGTCGTGGTGTTTCGCTGTAAGGTAAATGAGAAGCCACATGGATAAAAAAGATTTTGAAAACATAAACCAAACAATTAAAACAATAATTAATAATTGACAAATAATTAAATAAGATATAGAAGTAGAAACACTTCCACATAAACTGGTTGAATGGTTCAAATTAAAAAATTTAACTGCGTAAAATAAGATAAAAATATAACCATATTGTCTTATTAAAAATAAAACCATTTAGATCTATATGATATAAAGCCGAATATGAATTGACAAAAATATAATATATATTAAGGCAAAAAATCACGATACATTTTATAATACATTAACTTCATTCAAAATATATCGTTAAAAATCATATTCGGTTTATATTGTATAGTAAATATTTTTATTTATAATATAATATTTTTTGTTTTCACCCCCCGTCGTATTAATTTCTGGGTCCGCCACTGCTGCTGAGGATCGTGATGTTATTGATCGCGCTTAATGCTTTCCGCAAGCATAAGCCATCTTCCTTTGATGGGTCTTCTGATCATATTGCTGCGATGATATGGCTACAGGCGCTGGATAAGATCTTCCGGGTCATGCAGTGTACTGACCCGCAGAAGCTGATGTTTGCGACCTACATGCTAGAGGGCGATGCTCATAAGTGGTGGATGAACACCTCTCGCGCCTACGAGATGCAGGGTCATGTGATGACATGGCCATTCTTCGAGGACTGCTTTTTGGGCAGATACTTCCCTTATGATGCACAGGAAAGGAAGCAGGGGGAGTTTAATAGGTTGGTGCAGGGCTCGATGTCTGTTGACGAGTACCTGGCCAAGTTTAATGAGCTGATAAAGTTTGCACATTTTCGGATGCCTATGCCTACTCTGACTTTCTTGGCTGCCAAGTTCCACAGGGGACTTAGTGAGGTGATTGCAGAGCATATTGCTGGAGCTGCATCTAGAGATTTTGGTACACTGGTACAACAGTGTAAGGACATTGAGGATGTCTGCACTACGAGTAAGGCGAAGAGGGCCAAGATTGATGATGTGAAGGGAACTGGTAGTTCCACTTCCTGGAAAGACAACAAGTTTGCTAGAAAGGGCAAAGGAAAGTAGTTGGCTGCCAGGCAGGCGCCTGGTCAGTTCAAGAGGACTTCTTCATAGCGGGGAGGTTATACTAGGCCTCTTTCCGTCCCTAGATGTTCGGGGTGCGGAAAGGAGCAAGAAGGACGTTGTGCTACCGCGCAGTTGATCTGTTTTCATTGTGGCAAGGAGGGCCACTACTCCCGAGAGTGTCCATCATCGACGGCGAGAGCTGCTGCGGTTCAGGCAGTTCCACTACAGATGGTTCCCCTTCCACCTACAGCGACACCTATTGTGCCACCTGCTACTGGCGAGTCTACACTCTGGATCGTCAATAGTCGGACCGAGCTCCGAACCATGTGAGAGGTACTATTACAGTTGGTGGATCTTTTGTTGGTGTCTTGTTTGACTCCGGGGCTACGCACTCCTTTATTGCAACCCCGATCGTTGTGGGGCTTGAGTTGCCCATGTCTGTGGTTTCTCCACCTTTGCGGGTGACCACCGCCACCGGAGAAACGTGTGATACCTCCACTATTCATCACGATGTGGCGTTTCAGTGGGATGGTCGTGAGCTCTCGGTGGATCTGATAGGATTGTCGATGGCCAACTTGGAGATTATTCTGGGCATGGATTGGTTGTCCAGAAACTGTGCATTGATTGACTGTTGTGCCAATAGTGTGGTGATGTCTCCGTGTAGGTCCACAGCCAGTTCCTCCAGCTCATTTCAGTCCTGCTGGCTAGGAGAGCCTTGAGAGCAGGGCATTTGGCTGTATGATGTTGGGAGGTTTGGTGAGTGGGGCACAGGAGGATCTCACTGGCATACCTATGGTGGGGGAATTCCTCGAGGTGTTTCCTGAGGAGATTCTTAAGTTTCAGCCACAGAGGGAGGATAGAGTTCTCCGTTGATTTATTGCCTGGTGTGGGGCCCATTTCATTAGCTCCATATCGGATGTCGCCACCAGAGTTGGCTGAGCTGAAGAAGCATATTGAGGACCTTTCGGTGAAAGGCTTCATTCGGCCGAGTGTGTCTCCATGGGGAGCACCGATCATATTTATGAAAAAGAAAGATGAGACCATGCGATTGTGCACCGACTACCGACAGTTGAACAAGGTGACAATCAAGAACAAGTATCCCCTTCCATGTATTGATGATCCGTTGGATTAATTGAAGGGTGCTTGTGTGTATTCGAAGATTGATCTCCGATCCGGATACTGTAAGAACCCGCACCGCTAATTAAGGTAATAAGTGAATTAATTATGATAATTAGGAAATGATTCCATAATTGACCTTAATAATTATTATTTGGCTTAAATAATTATAGTAAGTGAGTAAAAATGCTGAAAGTCGCTTTTCGGAAGAAAAGTGCAGATACCGGTTCTGCTACCCGGTATAAATGTGTACCGAAAAAGTATCCCAGAAAATTATAAGAAGTGCATGGTAATTACTAGAATATTATGTATGACTTATAAAATGAGTTTCAAGTCAAAATGATGAAATCTGATGCCAGAACTGATACTGGCTATGGAAAAGTGCGTACCGGAAAGGTGCTCCGAAAAATAAAATAAAAATATGAGAAATCTTAGAAAAATGAGTAGGATTAGATTCGAAATTTTGGGATCAAGATCTTTTGCGTAGCTATTAAGGCTAATACTGCACGTTATGGCTTAAATGCCAATATATACTATCATTAGAGGGCACACAACCCTAGATACCTGAAAAACCTGCATGGAGGAGGCTGCTTCTGAGTGTGAAGCACTGTTCCATTGCCTTCCTCACCATTTTAGAGTCAAGTCTTCATCTTTTGCTTAGTTCCTTCCCCTTCCTCTTCATAAACATTTGTGAGTATCCTTGTGGGAGTGAAAGGAGTGTCCTTGGCAGTGTTTCAGCTACTGTGTGTGAGGTTGGTGGGCTGAGTTGGTGAGCTTGAGTGGCTTGAACCTTTGGCTTGGCATTAGTGGTGCCAAGGAGCCATCTTGTGGTGCAAGAACCCACCTTGGAGGTGCCATTTCGTACACCTTTGTGTGTCCTGAGTTGAGGAGCTGTTGGAGAGCTCCAAGAGCACACATTACTCTGTTTTGAGCTTTGGTAAGCTTTGTCACCTTTGATCTTAAGTTTTGATGCTTAAAGTTGATGTCTTGGCCATGTTTAATGAGTAAACAAGAAGGTATAATGAGTATGAACCTAAAACAGATTAAAGATGCATGCTTTAACGTGTACAAGTGTTAAAAGTTGAACCTTTGGACTAGATATTCACGAAATGCAGAAACTGCACTCTGTCGTGAGGTATCCGGATATTTGTCGAACAGATATCCGGATATCGATATCCGGATATAGTATCCGGATGTGGGATCTGGGTATCCGGATATGGTCAGTGTGATATCCGGATATTGCATATCCGGATATGTCCCTTGTAATATCCGGATATCCTGGGATTTCGCAGAACAGTAGCTGTGCTGTGTGAACAGTAGGCTATTGGGGGTTTGTGGACCCTAGATTAATGAAGTTGAACTTCTGTAATTAATGAACTAAGTCAGAATCACACGATTAAGGGCTTATGGCTTTGTTGGAAGCTTTAAGACGTAAAACGTTAAGGAAGGGCGTAGTCTTTAAGTTGTATGCTTGTGATGCATAATTAATGATATATTATTGGTCCATAACAGATTGTGATACTGCTGTGTTTGGACTTGAGAGTGGCTGGACTCTTAGCTTGGATAACTAGTTTGCAAGATAAGCTTTCGTGTCCTCGGTTTAGCCATGTTGTGGTTCCACCATGTCCCATGGGGATGTGGTTTATGCATGCTGTGTTACATGCTCTGATGTTTCGGAAATGCTGTTGAGCTATTTTATGCAATGTGCTTTTATGATATGCATGTGATGTCCACCTATACGGTAAGCCTGAGTATGTAGCACATACAAGATGGTGAGGCTGTGGGTGAGGTGCAAGCGGTGTTCCTTGTACTTATGTGGGTATAGACGTATTCCTGCATTTCTCTGGCCAATAGATTGTATAAACACACATGGCACGAATATCTGTTGCACTGCATAGTTTTGGAACTTATATTGAATTACTGTTTTTAGAACTTATATTGCACATGTAAGTGAGCTTGGGGTGGAAGATCCTTGAGGACCCCTTGTCTTAGTGAGATTTCTGGTTTAGAGATCCCACCACACGTTTGGGGACACTTATTTCAGGTTCAGGTAATGTTGAGGGCTCAGGTGGCAGGAGGCCAGAGCTGAGTTAGACTTACCTGTGTGTTGCTGACATGTTGGATGCTGGTTATTTAACTGCTGTTATGTTTTCAGTTATGATTATGTTGAAACTGTTAATGGGCTTTGTTGCCTTATTTGGTGAGCATGGGGTTTGTCCATGCCACATAGACTTGTTTTAGTCTTTGTTAGTAAAGTTGTATTAAAGTATCAGGATTTATGGTCCAGGCTATGTGTTGTAGACCTGTGACTTTAGATACTCACATTACATTTATATATGAGGTAATCAGTTAGTTGTCTTGCAATTTACATACAGGCAGTATTTTATGAAATTGATTAAGTAATCAAGTTGGCTAAGGTTAATGACGTCATAATTGAATTAAAGAAAAAGTTATTCCGCATTTTAATTAAGCGTGGCTTAATACGATAGTATGTTAACAATCCGGGTTAACACAGGCTGTTACATTTTATGGTATCAGAGCACTTTCTAGGGAAAAGCCTGTATGTATTGCAATAACTTAGGATGTTTCGTTGCGTGTCTACTTTGTGTTCTCTCCGATTGGTGTGTATTACGATAATGCATATGTGACCACATGGCGTGGGCCTGATCAACTCATTCTTTGTGTAACTTGTGCAGAGTCATGGTGCCACCGAGGAGGAACCCGAGTACGAGCGAGGATCAACCGGATCCTATCCTGGCTGCATTGGCTGAGATGCAGGCGGCCCGACTAGCCGACCAGGAGGCCACGAGGTTTGTAAACTAGGCGATGCTGGACGCCATCAGAGAGTCGAACCGGCGAGCCACTGCTGAGGTTCTGGAGGAGAACCAGATGGCCAACATGACTATGATGAGGGTCATGTTGGAGGTGATAAGGGCTGGTCCTGCTGCGGGCCAGTGTCCTCCACCACCTTCACCACCGCCACCGCCTCCACCTCCACCTAGTCAATAGGAGGACACCCAGAGTCAGATGGGTGAGGGTAGCCATTTGACGGGGGCTCTGCAAGCCATTCCCGTATTTGCTGAGGATCGAGACGAGATCAACCGCCGGCTGAATGCTTTCCGCAAGCATAAGCCACCTACTTTTAATGGGTCCTACGACCCCGTTGCTGCTGCTAGATGGCTTCAGGCCCTGGACAAGATATTCAGGGTGATGCAGTGCACCGACCCGCAGAAGCTGATGTTCGCCACATACATGCTGGAGGGCGAGGCCTATGAGTGGTGGACGAACACCTCTTAGGTGTTCGAGATGCAGGGGATGTGATGACATGGCCGTTCTTTGAGGACTGCTTTCTGGGTTAGTACTTTCCTTATGATGCTCAGGAGAGGAAGCAGGGAGAGTTCGACAGATTGGTTCAGGGCTCGTTGTCTGTGGACGAGTAACTGGCCAAGTTTAATGAGCTTGCCAAGTTCGCTCACTTCTGTATGGCAAGCCCGACTCCCCTATTCTTAGCTGCTAAGTTCCGGAGGGGACTTAATGAGGACATTGCTGGACATCTTGCTGGTTCTGCTTCGAGAGACTTCGGGGCTTTGGTGCAGCAGTGTCGTGACATTGAAGACTACTACAGTGCGAGTCAGGCCAAGAAGGCCAAGATTGAGGTGCCACATGGTACTGGTGGTTCCGCTTCCTGGAGAGACAGGAAGTTTGGGAACAAGGGTAAGGGTAAACAGTTGGCGGCTAAGCAAGCGCCAAACCAGTTTAAGAAGACTTCTACTTAGGGGAACACAGCTAGACCTCCTGCTCCCAGATGCTCGGGATGTCGAAAGTCACATTTTGGGCCGTGTGCTACAGGCCAGCTGATATGCTTCCAGTGTGGCAAGGAGGGCCACTATTCCAGAGATTGCCCGACGGCGAGAGTTGCTGCAGTGCAGGCAGTGCCATTGCAGATGGTCCCTACTGGGGCGCCAGCAGTGCCACCTACTATGGGGCGTGTGTACACACTTGATCGTCAGCAGTCGGACAGAGCTCTGAACCTAGTCAGAGGTACTGTTACCATTGGTGGTTCAACTGTTGATGTATTGTTTGATTCCGGGGCAACGCATTCTTTTGTTACTACCCCTATTGCTGTGGGGCTTGAGTTGCCCAGTGATGTGCTTTCTCCACCGATGCGGGTGACCACCGCCACCGGAGAAGAATGTTTGACCTCCACTGTCCATCGCGATGTAGCGTTTCAGTGGGATGGTCGTGACTTCTCGGTAGATCTGATAGGATTGCCGATGGCCAACTTGGAGATTATTCTGGGCATGGATTGGTTGTCCAGAAACTGTGCATTGATTGATTGCTGTGCCAAGAGAGTGGTGATGTCTCCGGATGGGTCCACAGCCAGTTCCTCACCGTTCATTTTAGTCCTGCAGGCGAGGAGGGCCTTGAGAGTAGGGGCATTTGGCTATGTCATGTTGGGAGGTTTGGTGAGTGGGACACAGGAGGATCTCACTGGCATTCCTGTGGTGAGGGAATTCCTCGAGGTGTTTCTCGAGGAGATTCCTGAGTTTCCACCGCAGAGGGAGATAGAGTTCTCTATTGATTTATTGTCTGGTGTGGGGCCTATTTCACTGGCTCCATACCGGATGTCGCCACCGGAGTTGGCAGAGCTGAAGAAGCATATTGAGGAGCTTTCAGCGAAAGATTTCATTCGGCCGAGTGTGTCTCCTTGGGGAGCACCGGTCATTTTTGTGAAAAAGAAGGACGGGACTATGCGGTTGTGCACCGACTATAGACAGTTGAACAAGGTGACAATCAAGAACAAGTATCCCCTTCCACACATTGATGATTTGCTGGATCAGCTCAGGGGTGTTTGCGTATATTCCAAGATTGATCTCCGGTCCGGTTACCATCAGATACGGGTTAAGCCGGAGGATGTCCCAAAGATAGCTTCTCGCTCGAGGTACAGGCATTATGAGTACCTGGTGATCCCGTTTGGACTAACCAATGCACCCGCAGTGTTCATAGATTACATGAACAGGATCTTCCAGCCGTACCTGGATCAGTTTGTGATCGTCTTCATTGACGACATCTTGATTTACTCTAAGACAGAGGAGGAGCATGCTGAGCACTTGAAGATTGTTTTACAAGTGTTGAAAGAGAAAAAGCTATATGCTAAGCCGTCAAAATGTGAGTTTTGTCTCAAGGCGGTGAAATTTCTGGGTCATGTGATTTCCGCTGATGGAGTTGCAGTTGATCCTAACAAGATTGAGGCCGTGATGGATTGGGAGAGGCCCAAGACGGTTACAGAAGTGAGAAGCTTCTTGGATTTGGCAGGGTACTACAGGAGGTTCATAGAGGGATTCTCCAAGTTGGTGCTACCGATGACTCGCCTTACCCGAAAGGAGACTCTATTCATGTGGACATATGAGTGTGAGGAGTGCTTCCAGGAGTTGAAGGAGAGACTGACTACTGCTCCTGTGTTAGTCCTTCCTGATCCTGCGGAGCAGTTTGAGTTATATTGCGATGCCTCTGGTAAAGGGCTAGGCTGTGTGTTGATGCAAAAAGGAAAAGCAGTTGCTTATGCTGCAAGACAGTTGAAACCTCACGAGGAGAACTACCCGACTCACGACTTGGAGTTGGCAGCTATTGTTTTTGCTTTCAAGATTTGGAGGCATTACCTGTTTGGCATGAAGTTTGCTGTATTCAGTGACCACAAGAGTCTGAAATATCTGTTTGACCAGAAGGAGTTGAACATGAGACAGCGGAGATGGATGGAGTTCTTGAAGGACTACGACTTTGAGTAGAGGTATCATCCTGGCAAGGCCAATATGGTAGCCGATGCTTTGAGTCGGAAATCCGTGAGCTTATCCAGCTTGATGATGAGCGACTATGAGGTGATAGAAAAGTTCAGAGACTTGAGAGTGAACTCCTTGTTTGGGGGTGCACTGCTTGAGTTGGAAACAACAAAAGTGATTAATGAGCTGATGGAAAAGATTAAAGAGGCGCAAGTGCAAAGAGAGTGCCTTGATTATGTGAAGAACCAGGACGGTGTGTCTTGGAACGAGGATGGTTTGCTGCTGTTTCAAAAGAGGGTTGTTATCCCTCGAGGGCCATTGACTGAGGAGGTTATGGAAGAGGCTCATTAGGGCCAGTTTACTATCCACCCTGGTGCTACAAAATTGTACCAGGACTTAAAGAGAAATTTTTGGTGGCCGGGCATGAAGAAGGACATAGCGGTCTACGTGTCCAAGTGCCTTATATGTCAGAAGGTGAAGATTGAGCATCAGAAACCGTCTGGTAAACTTCAACCCCTTGAGATTCCACAGTGGAAGTGGGAGAGTATTTCCATGGACTTCGTGGTGGGATTGCCCAAAACTCAGACTGGTTGTGATTCTATCTGGGTCATTATGGACAGATTGACCAAGTCTGCCCATTTTCTTCAAGTGAAGGTGAGCTTCACTACAGAGCAGTTGGCCAAGCTATATGTCCGTGAGATTGTGAGGCTTCACGGGGTGCCCGAGAGTATCATCAGTGATAGGGACCCGAAGTTCACATCTTGGTTCTGGGAGGCGCTGCAGGAGGCTTTTGGTACACAGTTGAGATTGAGTACCGCCTATCACCCTCAGACTGACGGACAGACTGAGCGGACCATCCAGACATTGGAGGACATGTTGAGGGCTTGCACGTTGGAGCAGGGTTCAGCATGGGATAGGTACCTTCCGTTGTGGAATTTTCGTATAACAACAGTTTTCATGCTAGTCTGGGCATGGCACCCTACGAGGCACTGTATGGTAGGAGGTGTAGGACTCCTACTTGCTGGTATGAGGTTGGAGACAAAGAGCTATTTGGCTTGGACTTTGTCCAAGATACTACCCTGCAGATCGAAATGATCAGGGAAAAGTTGAAGCAAGCGCAGAATCGCCAGAAAAGCTACTACGATGTCAAGCATCGTCCACTGGAGTTCAGTGAGGGTGAGCACGTGTTTGTGAGACTTTCACCTGTCACCGGTGTTGGACGGGCACTCGGAGTGAGGAAGTTGAGCCCGCGGTTTATTGGGCCCTACCAGATCCTTGGTAGAGTAGGACCTGTTGCCTATCGACTTGCCTTACCCCTGAACTTAGCCAACATCCACGACGTTTTTCACGTGTCTCAGCTTCGGAGGTACATAGCAGGTCCTTCGCACGTGGTGCAATCGGATGATGTGGAGATTCGGGAGAACCTAAAGACTCCCGTCGGACCACTCTAGATTCTCGATCGAGGCGAGAAACAGCTTAGAAGCAAGACTATTCCGATGGTCAAGGTGCAGTGGAATGGGCGTAGTCCCGAGGAGTGCACATGGGAGCGAGAGGATGAGCTTCTTCGGCAGTATCCCGACTTTCGAGACAGGTATGTTTCTGATTTTGAGGACAAAATCCTTAAAAAGGTGGGGTGAATGTAAGAACCCGCACCGCTAATTAAGGTAATAAGTGAATTAATTATGATAATTAGGAAATGATTCCATAATTGACCTTAATAATTATTATTTGGCTTAAATAATTATAGTAAGTGAGTAAAAATGGTGAAAGTCACTTTTCGGAAGAAAAGTGCAGATACTGGTTCTGCTACCCGGTATAAATGTGTAACAGAAAAGTACCCCGAAAAATTATAAGAAGTACATGGTAATTACTAGAATATTATGTAGGACTTATAAAATGAGTTTCAAGTCAAAATAATGTAATCTGATGCCAGAACTGATACTGGCTATGGAAAAGCGCGTTCCGGAAAAGTGCTCCGAAAAATAAAATAAAAATATGACAAATCATAGAAAAATGAGTAGGATTAGATTCCAAAGTTTGGGATCAAGATCTTTTGTGTAGGTATTAAGGCTAATACTGCTCGTTATGGCTTAAATGCCTATATATACTATCATTAGAGGGCACACAACCCTAGATACCTGAAAAACCTGCGTGGAGGAGGCTGCTTCTGAGTGTGAAGCATTGTTCCATTGCCTTCCTCACCATTTTAGAGTCAAGTCTTCATCTTTTGCTTGGTTCCTTCCCCTTCCTCTTCATAAACACTTGTGAGTATCCTTGTGGGAGTGAAAGGAGTGTCATTGGCAGTGTTTCAGCTACTGTGTGTGAGGTTGGTGGGCTGAGTTGGTGAGCTTGAGTGGCTTGAACCTTTGGCTTGGCATTAGTGGTGCCAAGGAGCCATCTTGTGGTGCAAAAACCCACCTTGGAGGTGCCATTTCGTACACCTTTGTGTGTCATGAGTTGAGGAGCTGTTGGAGAGCTCCAAGAGCACACATTACTCTGTTTTGAGCTTTGGTAAGCTTTGTCACCTTTGATCTTAAGTTTTGATGGTTAAAGTTGATGTCTTGGCCATGTTTAATGAGTAAACAAGAAGGTATAATGAGTATGAACCTAAAACAAATTAAAGATGCATGTTTTAACGTGTACAAGTGTTAAAAGTTGAACCTTTGGACTGGATATTCACGAAATGCAGAAACTGCATTCTGTCGTGAGATATCCGGATATTTTTCAAACAGATATCCGGATATCGATATTCGGATATGGTATCCGGATATTCATATCCGGATGTGGGATCTGGGTATCCGGATATGGTATATCCGGATATGGTCAGTGTGATATCCGGATATTGCATATCCGGGTATGTCCCTTGTAATATCCGGATATCCTGGAATTTCGCAGAACAGTAGCTGTGCTGTGTGAACAGTAGGCTATTGGGGGTTTGTGGACCCTAGACTAATGAAGTTGAACTACTGTAATTAATGAACTAAGTCAGAATCACACGATTAAGCACTTATGGCTTTGTTGGAAGCTTTAAGACGTAAAACGTTAAGGAAGGGCATAGTCTTTAAGTTGTATGCTTGTGATGCATAATTAATGATATATTATTAGTCCATAACAGATTGTGATACTGTTGTTTTTGGACTTGAGAGTGGTTGGACTCTTGGCTTGGATAGCTAGCTTGCAAGGTAAGCTTTCGTGTCCTCGGTTTAGCCATGTTGTGGTTCCACCATGTCCCATAGGGATGTGGTTTATGCATACTGTGTTACATGCTTTGATGTTTTGGAAATGTTGTTGAGCTATTTTATGCAATGTGCTTTTATGATATGCATGTGATGTCCACTTATACGGTAAGCCTGAGTATGTAGCACATACAAGATGGTGAGGCTGTGGGTGAGGTGCAAGCGGTGTTCCTTGTACTTATGTGGGTATAGACGTATTCCTGCATTTCTCTGGCCAGTAGATTGTATAAACACACATGGCACGAATATCTGTTGCACTGCATAGTTTTGGAACTTATATTGAATTATTGTTTTTAGAACTTATATTGCACATGTAAGTGAGCTTGGGGTGGAAGATCCTTGAGGACCCCTTGTCTTACTGAGATTTCTGGTTTAGAGATCTCACCCCACGTTTGGGGACGTTTATTTCAGGTTCAGGTAATGTTGAGGGCTCAGGTGGCAGGAGGCCAGAGCTGAGTTAGACTTACCTGTGTGTTGCTGACATGTTGGATGCTGGTTATTTGACTGCTGTTATGTTTTCAGTTATGATTATGTTGAAACTGTTATTGGGCTTTGTTGCCTTATTTGGTGAGCATGGGGTTTGTCCATGCCACATAGACTTGTTTTAGTCTTCGTTAGTAAAGTTGTATTAAAGTATCAGGATTTATGGTCCAGGCTATGTGTTGTAGACCTGTGACTTTAGATACTCACATTACATTTATATATGAGGTAATCAGTTAGTTGTCTTGCAATTTACATACAGGCAGTATTTTATGAAATTGATTAAGTAATCAAGTTGGCTAAGGTTAATGACGTCTTAATTGAATTAAAGAAAAAGTTATTCCACATTTTAATTAAGCGTGGCTTAATACGATAGTATGTTAACAATCCGGGTTAACACGGGCTGTTACAGATACCATCAGATTCGGGTGAAGCCGGAGGATGTCCCTAAGACTGCATTTCGCTCGAGATACGGTCACTAAGAGTATTTGGTGGTCCCGTTCGGACTCACCAATGCACCTGCAGTGTTCATGTATTACATGAACAGGATTTTCCAGCCGTGCCTAGATCAGTTTGTGATCGTGTTTATTGATGACATCTTGATATACTCCAAGACTGAGGAGGATCATACTGAGCACTTGAAGATTGTGTTGCAAGTGCTGAAGGAGAAAAAGCTATATGCTAAGCCTTCAAAATGTGAGTTTTACCTCAAGTCTGTGAAGTCTCTTGGGCATGTGATTTCTACAGAGGGTGTTGCGGTGGACCCGTACAAGATTTAGGCTGTGCTAGATTGGGAGAGGCCCAAGACGGTAACTGAAGTGAGGATCTTTATGGGTTTGGCAGGGTATTACCGGAGGTTCATGAAGGGATTCTCCATGCTGGTTCTACCTCTGACTCGCCTTACTCGGATAGAGACTCCATTTGTGTTGACTCACGAGTGAGTGGAATGCTTTCAGGAGTTGAAGGAGAGACTGACGACTGCACCTGTGTTGGTCCTTCCTGATTCTGCTGAGTGTAACGCTTGGCCGCTTCAAGAATCAATGACTATCCCCATATACTAACACGAGACTTTTTAGTGTGTTTTTTCTTCACTCGCATACTTCCTGGGAAAACTTTCCAGCACGCTTAACTGTGGAGTTCTTCTGTTCCGGGCTACCGAAAAGAAGATGCATCTTGTTAGTATAGGTAGTACCAATTAATTCTTATAAGCTATCCCAAACTGTGCAATCTCACACCTGCACGGTGTTTGGAATCCCTCTCTTTCGGGTGTCGATTTGATTCATTCGTTCATGTAACTCCCCGCTGGAAGCCTGTGAGGAGCCGCTCCTTGTCCATGCCCTTTCGCACCGGCGATCACTCCCCGCCCTCGTCAGCGCTCGGGATGTTACATGCCCACCAGCTTCCGCTTGGTTCATCCTCGAACCACAACCTACTGGAAGAGAGGCCCTACTCTGATACCACTTGTAACGCCTAGCAACTTGCAAGGATCAATGACTGTTCCCACACACTAACACGAGACTTTTCAGTGTGCTTGGGCCTCACTCGCACACTTCCCGGGAAAGTTTCCCAGGAGGTCACCCATCCTAGAATTGCTCAAAGTCAAGCACGCTTAACTATGGAGTTCTTCTGTTCCGAGCTATAGAAAAGTAGATGCATCTTGTTAGTATAGGTAGTACCAATTAATTCTTATAAGCTATCCCAAACTGTGCAATCTCACATCTGCACAGTGTTTGAAATCCCTCTCTTTCGTGTGTCGATTCTATTCATCCGTTCATGTAACCCCCCGCTGGAAGCCTGTCAGGAGCCGCTCCTTGTCCATGCCCTTTCGCACCGGCGATCACTCCCTGTCCTCGTCAGCGCTCAGGATGTTACACTGAGGAAGTTGATTTGTATACTGACGCCTCCGGAGAGGGGCTGGGTTGTGCATTGATGCAGCTGGGTAGATTGATTGCTTATGCTTCGAGGTAGTTGAATCCTCATGAGGAGAACTACCCGACTCATGACTTGGAGTTGGCTGCGATTGTGTTTGCTTTCAAGATTTGGAGGCATCATCTCTATGGCATGAAGTTTCCTGTGTTCAGTGATCATAAGAGTTTGAAGTATCTATTCGATCAGAAGGAGTTGAATATGAGACAGCGGAGATGGATTGAGTATCTGAAGGACTACGACTTTGAGTTGAAGTGCCATCTTGGCAAGGCCAATGTGGTAGTTGATGCTCTGAGTCGAAAATCCGTGAGTCTATCAAGTTTGACCACGGGTGACTATGACATTATTGAGCAATTTCGAGATCTGACGGTGACCTCTTTGTTTGGGGTGCACTTCTCGAAATGGAAACCGTGCAAGTTGAAAATGAGCTCATGGAAAAGATTAAATAGGCGCAAGTGCAGAGAGTGCTTGGATCATGTGAAGAACCAAGACGGTGTGCCTTGGAATGAGGATGGGTTGTTGACCTTCCATAAGAGGATTGTGGTTCCTCGAGGTCCTTTGACTGTTGAGGTGATGGCAGAGGCGCATAAGGACCAATTTACGGTCCACCCTGGTGCTACAAAGATGTATCAGGACTTGAAAAGGAATTATTGGTGGCCGGGTATGAAGAAGGACATAGCTGTGTTTGTGTCCAAATGTCTGATTTGCCAGAAAGTAAAGATAGAACACCAGAAGTGGAAGTGGGATAGCATTTCTATGGACTTCGTGGTGGGTTTGCCGAAGACTTAGGAAGGTTATGACTCTATCTGGGTCATTATGGATATATTGACCAAGTCTGCCCATTTTCTTCCAGTGAAGGTAAGCTTCACTACTAAGCAGTTGGGCAGACTAATGTTCATGAGATCGTGAGGCTTCACGGGGTGCCCGAGAGTATCATCAGTGATAGGGACCCGAAGTTCGCATCTCGGTTCTGGGAGGCGCTGCAGGAGGCTTTTGGTACGCAGTTGAGACTAAGTACAACCTATCACCCTCAAACTGACAGACAGACTGAGCGGACCATCCAGACATTGGAGGACATGTTGAGGGCTTGCACTTTGAAGTAGGGTTCAACATGGAATAGATACCTGCCACTGGTGCAGTTTTCTTACAACAATAGTTTCCATGCTAGGCCGGGCATGGCACCCTACGAGGCACTGTATGGCAGGAGGTGTCGGACTCCTACCTGCTGGTCTGAGGTTGGAGATAAAGAGTTATTTGGCTTGGACTTTGTCCAAGATACTACCGAGCACATCCAAATGACCCGAGAGAAGCTAAAGTAAGCTCGGAATCGCCAGAAGAGCTATTATGATGTTAAGCATTGTCCACTGGAGCTCAGTGAGGGTAAGCACATGTTTGTGAGACTTTCACCTGTCACCGGTGTTAGTCGGGCCATCGGAGTGAGGAAGCTGAGCCCTCGATTTATTGGGCCATACCAGATCCTTGGTAGAGTAGGACCTGTTACCTACCGGCTTGCCTTGCCTCCGAACTTGGCCAACATCCACAACGTGTTTCACGTGTCTCAGCTTCGAAGGTACATAGCAGATCCTTCGTGCATGGTGCAACCGGATGATGTGGAGGTTCGGGAGAACTTAAAGACTTTCGTCGGACCACTTAGGATTCTCGATCGCGGCGAGAAGCAGCTGAGGAGCAAGATTATTCCGATTGTCAAAGTGCAGTGGACCGGGCGAACTCCTGAGGAGTGCACTTTGGAGCGTGAGGACGAGTTTCTCCGGCAGTACCCTGAGTTCTAAGACAGGTATGTTTCTGATTTTGAAAACAAAATCCTAAAAAGGGGGGGTGAATGTAAGAACCCGCATCGTTAATTAAGGAAATTAATCAATTAAATGTGAGAATTAGGAAATAATTTCATAATTGACCCTAATAATTATTATGAGGCTTAAATAATTGTAGTAAGTGATTAAGAACGCTAAAAGTCGCTTTTCTGACAAAAAGTGCAGATATCGGTTCTGCTACTCAGTATAAATGCGTACTGATGAAGTATCCCGGAAAATTATAATAAGTGCATGAATATTCCTATAATATTATATAGGACTAGTAAAACAAGTTTCAGGTCAAAATAACGAATCTGATGCCAGAACTGATACTGGATATGGAAAAGCGCGTACCGGAAAGGTGCTGCGAAAACTAAAATAAAAATAAGATAAATCTTAGAAATATGAGTAGTTTCAGATTCCAAAGTTTGGGATCAAAATGCTAAGCGTAGCTATTAGCGCTAATACAGTGTGATTAAGCTTAAACCGACTATAAATAGCCACTTGCACAAAACCCTAGGCTGATCCTCCAGTCTTTCTGCGTGAGTTTTTGAGTGTGCTGAGCATCCTCCACTGTTTCATTGCTCCTCTTCACCATTTTGAGATCAAGTTGTCACATTTCTTCTACTCTCTTCTTCAAAATACCTTGTGAGTGTGTGAACTATCATTGTGAGTGGGAAGGGTGCATCATTGCTGAGTTTTGGTTGTTGTCTTGTGTGTGTGAGGGGGCTGAGTTCTTGAGTTGTGGTGTTGGAGCCTCTTCCTTGGTGGTTGGAGCTTCAAGAGGCCATTTTTAGTGAGAAAGGACCAAGCTTTGATCTCAAATTTGTGGCCTTGTGCAATCTGAACCTTAGAGAGTGTTGGTGAGCTCCAAGAGAACTCCTTTGTTTTGAACCTTGGGTAAGTGTTACCAATCATAGATCATGAGTTTTAATCGGTAAAAGTGGAGTCTTGACATGTTTAATAAGATAAACAAGTAACCAACATGATAACTGACCTAGAGGGGTTTAAAGATGCATGCTTTAACGTTTTTATGGGTTAAAAGATGAACCTTTGGAGTGATATCTCGCGAAATGCAGAAACCGCATTCTGTCGCGAAATACCCGGATATTGATATCCGGATATTGGGTTCTGAATATCCTGATATTGATATACGGATATTTCCAGACAGATATTCGGATATTGATATCTGGATACGCCCCGACAAATATCCGGATATTCTAGGTTTTCGAAAAAAGTAGCTGCACTGTTCATACAGAAGGATGTGATGGGTTTTTGGGCCCTATATTGATGAAGTGTGACTTCTGTAATAATTAAACTAAGTCAGAATCTATGTGATTAAGGGCTTATGGCTTTGTGAGAAGCTTAAAGACATGAAACGTTAGGAAAGGCGTTGTCTGTGTCATATGCCTATTGAATAAACAGATTGTTATTATGCTGTGTGCGGGCATTGAGCTAGTTTTGACTCTTGGCTTTGGATAGTTAGCTTGCAAGGAAGCTTTCGTGTCCTCGGCTTTGTCATTGTTGGTTTCACCATGTCCCATGGGGGGATGGTTTATAGTAACACCCCGGGTATACTCGATTTGTTAACATGTCATCGTATTAAGCAACGCTTAATTAAAATGCGGAATAACTTTTTCTTTAATTCGATTATGACGTCGTTATACTTAGCCAAGTTGATTACATAATCATTTTCTTAAAAACATCGCCTGTATGTAAGTTGCAAAGACAACTAACTGGAATACCTCAATATAATATAAAAGTGAGTATCTAAGTCACGGAACTACAACACGTAGACCGGACAATATCCTGATACATTATTACAACTCAAGTCTAAAAGCATAAAGACAAGGCAATGTGGCATGGACAATCCCCATGCTCACCAAATAAGGCAACAAAGCCCAATAGCAGTCTCAACAACAACAACATAATCATATATGAAACTAAAAGCATGATGGCAACAGGCATATCCAGCATCCAACATGTCAGCATATAAACAACAATTTCTAACTCAGCTCCGGCCTCCTGCCGCCTGAGGTCTCAACACCAGCATTAGCTGAACCTGAAATGGTGCCCCAAGTGTGGGGTGAGATCTCTAAACAGAAATCTCAGTAAGACAAGGGGTCCTCAAGGATCTTCCACCCCAAGCTCACTTACATGTGCCCCAAGTTATGGCCTCATGTCTAGGCGTAACATCACATACATATCAAAAGACATTGCACTTAACAGCTCCATAGCATTTCAATAAACAATATAGGAAAACCACATCATGCATATAAACCATCCCCTCATGGGACATGGTGGAACCAATAATGGCAAAGCCGAGGACACGAAAGCATACCTTGCAAGCTAACTATCCAATGCCAAGAGTCCACACAGCTCAAGGTCCACACACAGCATAATCACAATCTGTTTTGGGACCATCAATCATATCAATAACCATAGCTCATAAGCATAAACATAAAGACCACGTTTTCCTTTTACGATTTATGTCTTAAGGCTTCCCACAAAGCCACAAGCCCTACAACACAGGTTCTGACTTATATTAATTATTACAGATGTCCCACTTCATCAATCTAGGGTCCACAAACCCATCACCCAGTTCTGTATGAACAGTACCTACTGTTTATCGAAAACCATAATATCCGGAAATATGTCGGGGGCATATCCGGATATCAATATCCGGATATCATATCCGAATATGCATATCCGGATATCATATCTGGATATCCATATTCGGATATCTTAGAGCCCCTTATCCAGATATCAATATCCGGATATCCGTATCCGGATACTTCAAACCCAATATCCGGGTATTTCGCTACAGAATGCAGATTCTACATTTCGCGAAGATATCCACCAAAGGTTCAACTTTTACCAATTAAATACGTTCAGGACTCCATTTTTAGGTACATATAGGTTCATACATATGTTAGTTACTTTTTTAACTCATTTATATACCAAGAATTCATCTTTAAGAAACTAAAACTCATGATCAAGTGAAGGGACATACCCAAGGCTTCAAAACAGAAGCAAAGGCTGCTCTTGGAGCTCACAATCAGCTCCAAAGGTGCTGACTTTGAAGGTGCACGAAAATGGCACACAAAGATGACTCCTTTTCTTCACAAAGATGGCTTCTTGGACATCAAAATGCCATGACCATGGCCTCACCCTTACAACTCAGAACACACCCGTTTACCACCACTAATACAGTGACCAACAACTCAGAGCAAGGTCACCAACACACTCCCAAGGAAGATGCTTAACATCATAGTAGCTCTTTTGGCGATTCTGCGCATGCTTCAGATTTTCCCTGATCATCTGGATCTGTTGGGTAGTATCTTGGACAAAGTCCAAGCCAAAAAGCTCATTGTCTCCAACCTCAGACTAGCAGGTAGGAGTTCGACACCTCCTACCATACAACGCCTCGTAGGGTGCCATGCCCAGGCTAGCATGGAAACCTTTGTTGTACGAAAACTCCACCAATGGAAGGTACCTATCCCATGCTGAACCTTGCTCCAACGTGCAAGCCCTCAACATGTCGTCCAATGTCTGGATGGTCCGATCAGTTTATCCATCATTCTGAAGGTGATAGGTTGTACTCAGTCTCAATTGCTTACCAAAAGGCTCCTGCAGCACCTCCCAGAACCGAAATATGAACTTCGGGTCCCTATCACTAATGATACTCTCGGGCATCCCATGAAGCCTGACAATCTCACGAACATACAGTCGGGCCAACTGCTCTATAGTGAAACTCACATTCACTAGAAGAAAATGGGAAGACTTGGTCAATCTGTCCACAATGACCTAGGTAGTGTCATAACCAGCCTGAGTCTTCGGCAAACCCACCACGAAGTCCATGGAAATGCTATCCCATTTCCATTCCAGAATCTCAAGAGGTTGAAGCTTACCAGAAGATTTCTGGTGTTCAATCTTCACTTTCTGGCATATAAGGCACTTGGACATATAAACAACTATATCTTTCTTCATGCCCGGCCACTAGAAATTTCTCTTCAAATCCTGATACATCTTTGTTGCACCAGGGTGGATAATAAACTGGCCCTTACGAGCCTCTGCCATAACCTCCACAGTCAAAGGACCTCGAGGAACCACAATCCTCTTCTGTAAAGTAAACAGTCCATCCTTATTCCAAGACACACCGTCCTGGTTCCTCACATACTCAAGGCACTCTCTTTGCACTTGCGCCTCTTTAATCTTTTCCATGAGCTCATTTTCAATCTGCACGGTCTCCATTTCGAGAAGGGCACCCCAAACAAAAAGGTCACGGTCAGATGTCAAAATTGCTCAATAATGTCATAATCACCCATGGTCAAACTCGATAGACTCATGGATTTCCAACTCAAAGCATCAGCTACGACATTGGCCTTGCCAGGATGGTACTTCCACTCAAAGTCGTAGTCTTTCAGATATTCCATCCATCTTCGCAGTCTCATGTTCAGCTCCTTCTGATCGAATAGATACTTTAAACTCTTGTGATCACTGAACACCGCAAATTTCATACCATAAAGATGATGCCTCCAAATCTTGAAAGCAAACACGATCGCAGCCAATTCCAAGTCATGAGTCGGGTAGTTCTCCTCATGAGGCTTCAACTGCCTCGAAGCATAAGCAGTCACTCTACCCAACTGCATCAACATACAACCCAGCCCCTTTCCGGAGGTGTCACTATATCCTTAGCAGGATCAGGAAGGACCAACATAGGTGCAGTAGTCAATTTCTCCTTCAATTCCTGGAAACACTCCTCACACTCGTGAGTCCACACAAATGGAGTCTCCTTCCGAGTGAGGAAAGTCAAAGGTAAGACCAGCATGGAGAATCCTTTGATGAACCTCTGGTAGTAACCGGCCAAACCCAGAAAACTCCACACCTCGGTGACCGTCTTGGGCCGCTCCCAATCTAGCACGGCCTCTATCTTTTTCGGATCAACTGCAACTCCCTCAGCAGATATCACATGCCCAAGGAACTTTACAGACTTGAGCCAAAACTCACATTTTGAAGGCTTAGCATATACCTTTTTCTCCTTCAGCACTTGCAACACAATCTTCAAATGCTCAGCATGTTCCTCCTCAGTCTTGGAGTATATCAAGATTTCTTCAATAAAGACGATCACAAAATGATCCAGGTACGGCTGGAAAATCCTGTTCATGTAGTCCATGAACACACTGCAGGTGCATTGGTGAGTCCAAAAGGGATCGCCAAATACTCATAATGACTGTATCTTGAGCAAAATACAGTCTTCGGGACATCCTCCGTCTTCACCCGGATCTGATGGTATCCGGACCAGAGATTAATCTTCGAATACACACAAGCACCATTAATCTGATCCAACAGATCATCAATTCGTGGAAGGGGATACTTGTTCTTGATTGTCACCTTGTTCAACTGTCTTAGTCGATGCACAATCGCATGGTCCCATCTTTCTTTTTCACAAATATGATCGGTGCTCCCCATGGAGACACACTCGACCGAATGAAGCCTTTCCCTGAAAGGTCCTCAATATGCTTCTTCAGCTTAGCCAACTCCGGTGGTGACATCTGATATGGAGCCAATGAAATAGTCCCCATACCAGGCAACAAATCTATATAGAACTCTAACTCCCTCTGTGGCGAAAACTCAGGAATCTCCTCATGAAACACCTCAAGGAATTCCCCCACCACAGGAATGCCAGTGAGATCCTCCTGTGTCTCACTCACCAAACCTCCCAACATCACATAGCCAAATGCCCCTGCTCTCAAGGCCCTTCTAGCCTGCAGGACTGAAATGAATGGCGAGGAACTGGCTGTGGACCCACATGGAGACATCACCACTTTCTTGGCACAACAGCCAATCAGTGCACAGTTTCTAGACAACCAATTCATGCCCAGAATAATCTCTAGGTTGGCCATCAACAATCCTATCAGATCCACCGAGAAGTCACGGCCATCCCACTGAAACGCCACATCGCGATGAAAAGCGAAGGAATCACACCTTTCTCCGGTGGCGGTGGTCACCCGCAACGGTGGAGAAAGAACAGACATGGGAAACTCCAGCCCCACAGCAATCAGGGTAGCAATAAAGGAATGCATAGCCGCAGAGTCAAACAATACATTAATATATGATCCACCAACTGTGATAGTACCTCTCACAAGGTTCAGAGCTCGGTCCGACTGCTGACGATCCAAGGTATGCACTCGCCCCGTGGCAGGTGGCACAACAGGTGCCGTTGGTGGTGGAAGGGGAACAATCTGATGTGGAACCGCTTGAACTGCAGCAGATCTCACCGTCAATGACAGACACTCTCTATTATAATGGCCCTCCTTGCCACACTAGAAACAAATAGTTTGGCCAGTAGCACACGGCCCCAAATGAGTCCTCCCGCATCCCGTGCATCTGGGAGGCGGAGGCCTCACTGCACTCCCCTGCGCAGAGGTCCTCTTGAATTGCCCAGGCGCCTGCCTAGCAGCCATCTGCTTTCCCTTGCCCTTTCCAGCAAACTTCCTGTCTTTCCAGGAAGTGGAAGCACACATTCCCTTCGTCTCCTCAACCTTGGCCCGATTGGCCTTACTCGTAATGCAAACATCCTCTATGTCCTTACACTACTGTACTAGTGTACCGAAGTCTCTGGAGGCAGCTCCAGCAATGTGATCTGCAATCACCTCATTAAGTCCCCTACGGAACTTAGAAGCCAGGAATGTCGGAGTAGGCATCACCATCCGAAAATGCGCAAAAGCTACCAGCTCATTAAACTTGGCCAGGTACTCGTCCACAGACATCGAGCCCTATACCAATCTGTCAAACTCCCCCTGCTTTCTCTCCTGCGCATCCAAAGGGAAGTATCTGTTAAGGAAGCAATCCTCAAAGAATGGCCATGTCATCACATGACCCTGCATCTCAAAAGCATGCGAGGTGTTTATCCACCACGCATGGGCATCGCCCTCCAGCATGTAAGTGGCAAACATCAGCTTCTGTGGGTTCGTACACTGCATCACCCTGAATATCTTGTCCAGGTCCTGGAGCCATCTAGCAGCAACAATGGGATCAGAAGGCCCACCAAAAGAAGGTGGCTTATGCTTACGGAAAGCATTCAGCCTGCGTTCAATCTCGTCTCGGTCCTCAACAAGCACAGGGACGGTCTGCATAGCCCCCCGTAAGGTGACTGCCATCACCAATATGACTCTGACTGTCATCCTGAAGACTGGGTGGAGGTGGAGGCGGTGGCGGTGGAGGTGGTGGCGGAGGAAACTGGCCAAGAGCAGGACCAACCCTCATCTCCTCTAACATGACTCTCATTATAGTCATGTTCGCCAGGCGGTTTGCCTCCAATATATCCTCAGTGGCCTTCCTGTTCGCCTCTCTGACGGCGTCCAGCATGGCCTGGTTTGCCATTCTCATGGCCTCCTGGTCGGCTTGTTGAGCCGCCTGCATCTCAACCAATGGAGCCAGGACAGGATCAGGTTGACCCTCATTATTACCTTGGTTCCTCCTAGGCTGTACCATGACTCTGCACAACATACACAAAGAATGAGTTGATCAGGCCCACACAATGTGGTCACATATGCATTATCATAATAAAACCAAATAGAGAGAACAAAAGATAAAGACTCGTAGCAAAGCATCCTAAGTTATTGCAACACTTACAGGATTTTTCCCTAGAAAGTGCTCTGATACCATAAAATGTAACACCCCGTGTATACTCGGTTTGTTAACATGTCATCGTATTAAGCCACGCTTAATTAAAATGCGGAATAACTTTTTCTTTAATTCAATTATGACGTCGTTATACTTAGCCAAGTTGATTACTTAATCATTTTCTTAAAAACATCGCCTATATGTAAGTTGCAAAGACAGCTAACTAAAATACCTCAATATAATATAAAAGTGAGTATCTAAGTCACGGAACTACAATAAGTAGACCGGACAATATCCTAATACATTATTACAACTCAAGTCTAAAAGTATAAAGACAAGGCAATGTGGCATGGACAATCCCAATGCTCACCAAATAAGGCAACAAAGTCCAACAGTAGTCTCAACAACAACAACATAATCATAAATGAAACTAAAAGCATGATGGCAATAGGAATATCCAGCATCCTACATGTCAGCATATAAACAATAATATCTAACTCAGCTCCGGCCTCCTACCGCCTGAGGTCTCAACCCCAGCATTACCTGAACTTGAAATGGTGCCCCAAACGTGGGGTGAGATCTCTAAACAGAAATCTCAGTAAGACAAGGGGTCCTCAAGGATCTTCCACCCCAAGCTCACTTACATATGCAAATATAAGTTCAAAAGAATTTATTCAATATATGTTCCAAAATAGTGCAATGCAACAGATAATCATGTCATGTGTGTTATAACTATTCTACTGATCAGAGAAAAATGCATGAATACGTCTATTACCCACACAGTACCAGCCCTTGTTGTACCCGCCTACAGGACCACCCCTTGGCCTCCTGTCTAGGCGTAACACCACATACATATTAAAAGACATTGCACTTAACAGCTCCATAGCATTTCAATAAACAATATAGGAAAACCACATCATGCATATAAACCATCCACCCATAGGACATGGTGGAACCAACAATGGCAAAGCCGAGGACATGAAAGCTTACCTTGCAAGCTAACTATCCAATGCCAAGGGTCCACACAGCTCAAGATCCACACAAAATAGAATCACAATCTGTTTTGGGACAACCAATCATATCAATAACCATAGCTCATAAGCATAAACATAAAGACTACGTTTTCCTTTTACGATTTATGTCTTAAGGCTTCCCACAAAGCCACAAGCCCTTCAACACATAGGTTCTGACTTATATTAATTATTACAGATGTCCCACTTCATCAATCTAGGGTCCATAAACCCATCACTCAGTTCTGTATGAACAGTACCTACTGTTAATCGAAAACCTAGAATATCCGGATATCATATCCAGATATCTCAGAGCCCCATATCCAGATATCAATATTCGGATATCCGTATCCGGATATTTCAAACCCAATATCCGGATATTTCGCGACAGAATGCAGATTATGTATTTCGCGAATATATCCACCAAAGGTTCAACTTTTACCAATTAAATACGTTCAAGACTCCATTTTTAGGTACGTATAGGTTCATACACATGTTAGTTACTTGTTTGACTCATTTACATACCAAGACTTCATCTTTAAGCAACTAAAACTCATGATCAAGTGAAGGGACATACCCAAGGCTTCAAAACAGAAGCAAAGGCTGCTCTTGGAGCTCACAATTAGCTCCAAAGGTGCTGACTTTGAAGGTGCACGAAAATGGCACACAAAGATGAGTCTTTTTCTTCACAAGGATGGCTTCTTGGACATCAAAAAGCCATGACCATGGCCTCACCCTTACAACTCAGAACACACCCCTTTACCACCACTAATACAGTGACCAACAACTCAGAGCAAGGTCACCAACACACTCCCAAAGCTCACTCTCACTCACCACAAGTGTTTAGGTGGAGATTCCATGGAAGAAATGACCTCAAAGCTCAAGAAATGGAGAAGAAAATGCAATGGAACAGTGACAATCACTCAGCCCCCAAGTGTGTCACGTAGGAAATCTGTTATGCCTAGGGTTTTGGGCCAAGCAAGGGTATTTATAACGGTTTACAACTTAAACACACATTATTAGCACCAATTTCTACGCTTAGAATTTTGATCCCAAATTTTGGAATCCTAACCTACTCATTTTTTCTAAGATTTATCATATTTTTATTTTATTTTTCGCAGAACCTTTCCGGTACGCGCTTTTCCATAGTCACTATCAGTTTTGACACCAGTTCTCATTATTTTGACCTGAAACTTGTTTTAATAGTCCTATATAATATTCTAGGAATATTCATGTAGTTATTATAATTTTTGGGGATACTTCACCGGTACGCATTTATACCGGGTAGCAGAGCCGGTATCTGCACTTTTCATCCGAAAAGCGACTTTCAGCATTATTACTCACTTACTATAATTATTAAAGCCTCATAATAATTATTAGGGTCAATTATGGAATTATTTCCTAATTCTCACATTTAATTAATTAATTTCCTTAATTAACGGTGCAGGTTCTTACAGTTTATATGCATGCTGTGTTACATGCTTTTATACTTGAAATGCTTTTGAGCTGATATGTGCAATGGCTTATAATATCTATTTGTTGTTTCCACTTAGACGGTAAGCCTGAGTATGTGGCGTCATACAAGATGGTGGGCCGTGGGTGGGTGCAAGTAGCATCTTGCATTATGTGTGGGTAATAGACGTATTCCTGCGTTTCTCTGGTCAGTAGAATAGTATTGACACACATGACATGATTATCTGCTGCATTGCACTATTTTGGAACTTATATTGCTAAACTGCTTTTGAACTTATATTGCACATGTAAGTGAGCTTGGGGTGGAAGATCCTTGAGAACCCATTGTCTTACTGAGATTTTTTATTAGAGATCTCACCTCACGTTTGGGGCACCATTTCAGATTCAGGTAATGCAGGGGTTGAGACCTCTAGCGGCAGGAAGCCGGAGCTTAGCTGATATTTCTGCTTTTGATGATTATGCTTGGATGCTGGATATGCCTGTTGTTATTTGCTGTTAGCTTCATAATTATGTTATTGATGTTGAGAGTATTTGGGTTGATTGCCTTATTTGGTGAGCATGGGGATTGTCCATGCCACATTGACTTGACTTTGCTATTTTAGTTCTGAGTTGTAATAATGTATTAGAATGTTGTCCGGATTACATGTTGTAGATCCGTGACTTAGATACTCATTTATTAATATATTGAGGTATTTCAGTGAGTTGTCTTTGCAATATACATACAAGCGATGTTTTTATGAAAATGATTAAGTAATCAACTTGGCTAAGTATAATGACGTCATAATTGAATGAAAGAAAAAGTTATTCCGCATTTTAATTAAGTATGGCTTAATACGATGACATGTTAACAAACCAGGTATACACGGGGTGTTACAAATAACACCAAAAACAGAGGGATTCCAGAGACTGTGGTGGTATAGGACAGTACAGTTGAGGATAGATTAGAAGAATTAATTGGTACTACCTATACTAACAAGACGCATCTATTTTTCGGTAGCCCGGATCGGAAGAACTCCACAGTTAAGCGTGCTTGACTTGGAGCAATTCAGGGATGGGTGACCTCCTGTGAAGTTTTCCCGGGAAGTGTGCGAGTGAGGAAAAAGCACACTGAAAAGTCTCGTGTTAGTATGTGGGGATAGTCGTTGATGCTTGAAGCGGCCGGGCATTACAAGTGGTATCAGAGCAGGCCTCTCTTCCAGTACGGTATGGTTCGAGGACGAACCAGGCGGAAGCTTTTGGGCATGTAACATCCCGGGTGCTGACGATTGTATAGTTAGTGGAAGAGCTAACGTACAATTGACTGTATAGTTAGTCGAAGAGCTAGTGTACTATCAGCGGGAGGGGTACATGAATGAATCGAATAACACCGGAAAGAGAGGAATTCCAGAGACTGTGGTGGTATAGGACAGTACAGTTGAGGATAGCTTACAAGAATTAATTGGTACTACCTATACTAACAAGATGCATCTACTTTTCAGTAGCCCGGATTGGAAGAACTCCACAGTTAAGCGTGTTTGACTTGGAGCAATTCAGGGATAGGTGACCTCCTGGGATGTTTTCCCGGGAAGTGCGCGAGTGAGGAAAAAGCACACTGAAAAGTCTTGTGTTAGTATATGGGGATAGTCGTTGATGCTTGAAGCGGCTGGGCGTTACACCACCACTCTTAAGACGAAATCCATTTTATCTGGGAGATAAATGTCCATCAACCTTATGCATCAGTGAGGGGGCAAATTGTCTTAAGGAGACACGTTATGTGGGCTCGGATTTAATTCCTCATACTGCATAATTCATCTGTCTGGTTCTTCATACTGACTACATGTAAGTCTGTTTTCGATTTTTCTAATTACACTGTTTCTGATGACTCTGATCATCTACTCCCTTCTGTTCTTTACATGGGTTCAAACCTCTTAGTGATTTAATATCTCCCATTGTCTTCAATAACACTTATCAGTGACTTGTATCAGTATAAAATGATCTTGATCTATTGTACCATTCTTAATTGTACGAGTTATATATGTGAGGGGGGATTTATGTGCATTAATCAATGTTTTACAATAAGAGAGCACTTGTCCTTATCAATTTCAGTCGAACATAATTAATTTTGTAATCTTTGCATTCCTCATGCTGGTATAGGACACGATAATTTTTTTTAATTTTCATTAGAAAATTAAAAGAAGATGCATGTAAACTTAGCGGAAAATAGGGAAAACTAGAGAAAAATGTGTACAATATACTCAACTAACAAATACACCTACCATTGCTTTAGTAATCATGCAGACAAAACTACAGCTGGCTACCCAATACTGGAAAAATGCCTTTTATATTCAAGAAACACAGAAAGTATATATGACAGCTACTTTGATTTGAATAACCCGCTTGTATTTCTATTCGTATTAGGGTTATGTTACAAGAATCAAAATTTATATAATCACTTCAAAGCTCCATAGTGTTTTAACGAACTAGTAATGGGTGAGAATAAAAATTGACGATGATAGAGTGAACTGAAAACTTTACCTATAATATAAAGGTTATATTTATCTAATTGGTACCCTTAGCAACAAAAGTTAATTTTTTTCAATTACATCTTCAAAATGGTTTAATTATTTTTTAGGAACAATCATAACTATGTTTTCTTCAAAGGTAATAGACTAGTGAGTTTGTCTTAGATGTATGGGCTTTTTCATGTATCTACGGAGGAGATAACTTTGAAAATAAACAGATCATAATAGAATAACGGAATATCTAAGAGGTGATATGTATGAATAGTGACAGTAAATAGGGAGAGTCGAAGTGTCATATTTGTAGGTTTTACCTCTTATTTCCAGAGTTTACTTATGGATAATGAAATTTTGAACCTCTTAGAATTTTGGGGATCCAATACTTATCTATTGTTATCACACTAAGATTTATATTAAGGAAAAAATGAAAATTCAGTCACTCGACGGTCAAGTGCACTTAGTTCTTCACTAAATATTATAACGGTGTTCTCCCGGGAGAACATAATTATAATTTTTACTATAACTGTGCTCTCACAGAAGAATTTAGTGCACTAGATTAAATTTTATATCCCGTTAGTGTACACTCACTAAACCCTTATATTAATTAAGAAAACTTTCCGTTAATTTCCTTTTGTTTACTTTCTTGGCCTTTATCTGAGATCCATAGGGTAATATTCAATTGATGTTATTTCTTTTAGTCGATCGATCAGTATCAATTAACAATTTTACGTCAGCATTTTGGTACAGAAAAGCACTTTAATGTTACTTTTCTTTCCAATTTAATGCATTTTCTTTATAACGACTGTAAAACTGAATGATTCCAATTTCCAAAAGCTCTAGATTGATCTAATAATCAAGGATTTGGGTAACTTGTAAGTATGTGTTAAATTTCCACTTATATATAAAAAGGAGAAAAAATGTTTATTCTTTTGAATGACATAATTTATATCCTTTCACTTTCACAAAGAGGTGGGACCCACACCTTTGTTTTTTTTGTCAATTCTCTCTCCTCCTTTATCTATCTTTTTTTCTCTGTTATAATGACATAACTTTACATCCTTTAAAATTACACACACTTTACAAAAAAAAATTCCAAAAGCTTCCCACCGTGAAAAATTGTTAAAAGGCAATGCATTGAAGAAGAAACGTGTAACATGATAACCGTTTTGAAGAGAATCTAATGCCACACTACTTATACATTTCCCAACACAATCACGGGTGGACATACACACCCTGACATGCACACAGAGCCACACACGCAATGAAACTAAGAGACAAAGAAAAGCAGAGAACTTAAATGGGAAACCTTTGCAATTTACGACTTGCGAACAAGGCAGAGCATAAAACTAGCTAGTGTGAAAACAATTTCCCTTGTAGTACTTTTATGTTCTTGGCCTTTGGTATACGAATACAACTTGACGAACGAGAAACTAAGACAATTTCTTCACTACATCTTCTCAACTTGTTAAGAACTTATTCCTTGCAAAAGTGATGCAATTCCTGCAAACATTAGGCACAAAAAGACAGCTAAGTCACATGGGATTCCATAACATACTGACTTTGATACAGAAGTAGAGAAGACAGTACATGATATTTTTATTTTCTTATTTATTCGGTAACAAAACAAACTAAGTTACATAGGTTTTCCTTAAATAAATGAAATTATATGCATAACTTGAACTATTTCAAAATTTATCAGAATATGTGAAAAAAGATTAATTGTCAAAGAAAATATGTATATAAAATTTTGAAAATAAAAGGGAGAGTTGTTTGATTTTATTAATTTTCAATTAATGAAAGTTAAGATAACGCTAAAATGTGCATGCATATATGTCATCTTTCTGATTTAGTGCAACAAATAAAACTCTAATTTTCATGCTAAAAGATAAGATGTTGATCATAATCGTATACAGTACATCTATTTTCATGAAAAGTATATGATTACATTTATTAAACATGTTTTCTTATATCCTAAAAAGAAATATACTTGTCTTCCCTCGGCTTTGGTACGATCCCGGCTAACCCCTGCTAAATTTTTGTATAATATATATATAGGATAAACATTTATAGTTATGTACTAAAGGTAGCACTTAATTATAGCATTAAAGTTATTTTTTTTTCTCTTGTCAGTCACTTTTCAGAACTGAACTTGTCTGATGATGACGTCGAGAGAAAAAAAATTTTAATATTATATTATGTATTACCGGTAGTACATGGTTTTAAAGGGTAAATATAAATAACCTTATCTAAATTGGGTGGAAATATTTTGTCATATATATATATATATATATATATATAATCTTTCAAAAACACATAATTTCGTAATAATAATTTTGAAAAGTGTTACTATTATCCCTGAATATATTAAATATATTAATTTGAACATCCAAAATATATAGGAACTACCTTTATAATAAATATATTAATTTGCTCATGAACACTTAAATCCTTCTGGTGGAGTCTTGCCACAGTCAAGAAGGAGCTGAAGAGCAATGGGGATTATGATGTTGATGTTAAGAAGCTTGGCTCTAATGGTGGTACAGAGGCACACAGCAGCATCCAAGTCTAGAAGCCCTTGAAGCACTGGGCAACATGTTTGTGTAGCACTGCTACCAATTCCAATGTGTATGAGGCCACCAAGAACATCAACACATGCACCTAACTTTAAAGTGTCAATGGGGCATGTTGGTTGTGCTGGTGGTGGTGGAGGACATGGTGTTTCAGTTGGAGGACTTGGTGGTGTAACCACTGGTGGTGTTGGTGGAGTAACCACTGGCGGTGTTGGTGGTGTAACCACTGGCGGTGATGGTGGTGTAACCACTGGCGGTGTAACAACTGGTGGGGTAGGTGGTGTCACATAGGGTGGTGATGGTACAGGGACATAAGGAGGAAAAACAATGGGTGGTTTTACAATTGGAGGTTTTGGCACATAAGGTGGTGTTACCACTGGTGGTGGTTTAGGCACGTAAGGTGGTGTTACCACAGGTGGTTTTGGCACGTAAGGTGGTGTTACCACTGGTGGTTTAGGCACATAAGGTGGTGTTACCACCGGTGGTGGTTTAGGCACATAAGGTGGTGTTACCACAGGTGGTTTTGGCACGTAAGGTGGTGTTACCACTGGTGGTGGTTTAGGCACGTAAGGTGGTGTTACCACAGGTGGTTTTGGCACGTAAGGTGGTGTTACCACTGGTGGTTTAGGCACATAAGGTGGTGTTACCACTGGTGGTGGTTTAGGCACATAGGGAGGTTTCACAACTGGTGGTTTAGGGACATATGGAGGTGGTTTTGGCACATAAGGTGGATACACTATTGGTGGTTTAACAATGGGGGGCTTGGGATAATGAGGAGGTTTTGGAACATGAGGTGGATGCACTATTGGTGGTTTAACAATGGGGGGCTTGGGATAATGAGGAGGTTTTGGAGTATAAGGTGGATGCACTATTGGTGGTTTAACAATGGGAGGTTTTGGAACATAAGGTGGATGCAAAGGGGGTTTAACCACTGGAGGCTTGGGAACATAGGGTGGTTTTGGTGATGATTTGGGTGGTGGACAGGGTGGCTCACCATGATATGGAGGGTACTTTGGTGGTTTGTGAACCGGAGGCTTCACTATAGGATGCTGCTTTGGTGGTTTGTGAATTGGTGGCTTCACTATAGGATGGTGTTTTGGAGGCTTAGAAGGAGATGGGTATGGACAATAAGGACAAGCAAGAACATTGAGCAAAGTACCCAAGTTCAAGAGAAGGATCAAGACATTGGCTAGAGGAAACTTCCCCATGTATCAAAGATACTGTAACTACTAGCCCCTTTGAAAACAAGCAAAAGGGAACTAAATGTTTCCCTGAAAATCCAATGAATGATGATGCCCTTATATATCATGAGCTCACTTTCTACCCCACACTCTCTTTCTCGTGAGTCGCTCACGGACATAAGTTATCCCAATCAATCTAGATCCCACTCATAACAATTGGAATTAAATTAATTATTGTTTGTGATGAATCATTGACTCGAAGGACACAAAAATCCCTTTAGGATATAGGTGGGGCTCACAGTGGGGCAGAGTGAGTTCTTTCTTTGGATTCACGGACAAAGTTGATCTCTTTTACGGGGCATTTGGTATGGGAAAAATCTTTTATTATCAGAAAATAAATTTACTTCAAATATGATGGGAAGAATTTTTTATCGGGTAAATTAAAAAAATGTTTGGTAGGTCAAAATTTTTCGGGTAAAATTGGATGAATTTTAATGATGTTAAATGTAAAATTTTACCACCATAGAGAAATTTTTTTCCCATCTTATGCATGGCAAAATTTCACTGATGATGCATGTGTTAAAAAATTAGACGGGAAAAATATTTCTCCTACCCCTTTTAACTTTTCCTCTTATTAAACATGGCCACATATTTTTTCTTATCTCTTTTCCCATACAACTTTTTTTTCTCTCCTACCAAACACCAATGCATCCTTTTGTTAAATAAATATTATTTTGATGATGTGAGAAAATTACAATCATTTAAAGATAAGTTAAAGGTGATAATTATTTAATTTTTTCTTTCTTTCTCTATGGTACGATTAATCTATTTTTATATTGTTATAATTTTATCATTTGACTATGTCACATTTTATTTAACGTGAGAGGATTTACTCTTATCTAATTTTGAGAAGTGGGATAAGATCACAAATCCAAAATTTCAAAAATTATAATAGAAAAGGACTCGGTTAGATCCTCATGGGATTTGAATATCTTCTTTTCTGAAGCCGACTTAAAGAATACGATAAAAGTTGCCAAAATAATAATTAGAAATGAGTTAATTTAAAAAAAAAAAAACGGTGTTGTTCAAGAGGACATTTTTAACGTGTAGTGACCAGTGGGCTATTAGTCCGTGAAGAAGAGGGAATCGTAATTCCAACAGGTGCACATGGGACACCCCAACTGGCACCGAGATTCTGGAAATAATGTAATTAATCACACTTAATATTCAGCCAACATAAAAGATAACTTATTTAATATACTTAATCCGTATAACTAACTTGTATTAGTAAAATTAATTTATTATCTTTTTAAATGAAAAATAGTTTAACAGTAAAAATATAAATTTTATTTATCCAATAAAGATAATGATGTATCCATTTTTTATATATTTTTCTATTTAGTTCATACAGTTTATGTAAATTAATTTTGTAGAAGAGTTTCTCCGTGGCTAATGTAAGAACCCGCACCGTTAAGTAAGAAATTAATTAAACAAATATGAGAATTAGGAAATAATTTCATAATTGACGGTAATAATTATGAGAAGGTTTAAATAATTATGGTAAGTATTGATTAAGAATGCTGAAAGTCGCTTTTCGGACGAAAAGTGCAGATACCAGTTCTGCCTCAAGGTATAAATACGTACCGATGAAGTATTCCGAAAAATTATAATAAGTGCATGAATATTCCTAGAATAATATATAGGACTAGTAAAACAAGTCTCAAGTCAAAATAATGAGAACTGGTGCCAGAACTGATACCGGCTATGTAAAAGCGCGTACCGAAAGGTGCTGCGAAAAATATAATAAAAATATGACAAATCTTATAAAAATGAGTAGGTTCAGAATCTTAAGTTTGGGATTAAGTTGCTAAGCGTAGATATTAGTGCTAATACAGTATGCTTAACACTTAAACTATCTCTAAATACAACTTTAGGCACATAACCCTAGCCATACTTTGGTGATACGTGACTCCTTGATGGCTGACCAAAAATACACTATTCCATTGCCTTTTATTCTTCATAGGGTGAGCTTAGAGGCCATTTCTCTCGTAGGATCTTCACCTAAACACTTGTGGGATGAGAGAGAGCATTGTGAGTGGGCAAGAGCCACCATTTCTAAACTGTTCAACCTCTGTTTGGGAAGTGTGAGGGTTGAGTTTCTTTGTTGAAGGTTTGGAACCATTTCCTTGAGTGTTGGAGCTTCAAGGAGTGATCTTTGAAGAAAATGAACCATTGTGGTGTGCCATTTTCGTGCATCTTCAAAGTCGGAATCTTTGAAGCTGATTTGTGAGCTCCAAGAGCATCCTTTCTCTGTTTTGAAGGGTGGTAAGCTTCACCAACCTTGATCATGAGTTTCCTTGGTTAAAAATGAAGCCTTGATGCATGTAATAAGCTAAAGTTCATAACTTAAGGTTGAGTAAGGTTAAACACACTAAGAAATGCATGTTTAAGCTTCCGAAATCATTAAAAGGACAACCTTTGGGAATGATATCTCGCAAAATGCAGAACTGCATTCTGTCGCGAAATATCCGGATATGGTATCCGGATATTGATATCCGGATATGATATCCGGATATGGGGTCTTGTGATATCCGAATATGGATATCCGGATATCATATCCCGATATGGATATTCGGATATGGCCCCGACATATATCCGGATATCCTGGGTTTTCGAGAACAGTAACTGTACTGTTCATACAGAACTGAGTTATGGGTTTGTGGACCCTAGATTGATGAAGTGGAACTTCTGTACAATTAATCTAAGTCAGAATCAAAGTGATTAAGGGCTTTTGGCTTTGTGAGAAGTCTAAAGACATAAATGTTAGGAAAGTATATTTTCTAATAATCATTGTGGGTTACATATTATATTAATAATTATATTGTGCTATTTATATATATTGGGTAAATTAAAGTGATCAGTTAAATATTCCCAAATAGATTCCTAAGTGAGTATGGGCTGAATGAGTGGATACCGGTGTTGGGCCAACTAGGTATAATGGGAGCTTATTGGCCCAATAATAAAGATAAAAATACTATAAGGGTTATGGTCCCCAAGACTTCAAATTATAACCCTAGTTTCTTTTCCCCATCAAGAGAGAGACGGCACACTAAGGAATTCGGTTTTAGGGTGATTTGACTGAGGAAGACTACAAACCCCAAGAGACAATATCAAAGTTATTCCGCTGCAATGGAGACAGGTAAGCCTCCACCTTTATGTTCTTATTTCTTTATGACTTGGTATGATCTATGAAGCACCGACACTTCAAAAACCCTGACGTGTCGTGTCCGACACTTCCCGACACTCTCGGACACTTCGACACTTCCCGACACTCCAACAAGCATTATAGAAATTCAAAAAAAGGTTCAAATGTTGATTTGCGTTGAGTTTTTAGTTCCAACTATTAGATTCGTTGGATTACGATTATCATTTTATTGAGTTTAATATAAATATTTGGGATATGTTATGTTTCTTTGCAAAATTTATGAATATTATAGGTTTAGATTCATTTTTTTGTTAAATTATTTAATATTAAATATAATATATACTACATAAATTAAAAATATTATTTAATATCAAAACGTGTTCTAACGTGTCGAAATCTAACATTTTTTAGAATTAACGTGTCGGAGTGTCGTGTCGGAGTGTCAGGTGTCCCGTGTCGGTATCGGTGCTACATAGGGTATGATGGAGCTTGGCTTGTAGGTGATAGTTATTACCAAAAGGTTTAGAGGAATTAAAAAATCCCAACAATGGTATCAGAGCCAGGTTATGTTAAATCATGAGGGAATCAAGTTTTGGTTTGATCCTTATATATGACTTTAAATAGAGATACTGGTTATGTATCAAGTCTTTGCTATGGCCGTCGCCGATATGAAAACGATTCCAAGATGAATTATTTTCTATTTATTAAGAATAAAGTTTGAAACTTGGCATTTCTGGTTTCGATACATTGATTTTTTAAGATAATCTAATATTAGATGTTTGGTTTAAAGTCAATATTATACAAAATATTAATTCTGGATCACATGTATATGTTTATATATGTTGTATGTTATAGATTCTACAGTTTCATTTTCTGGATAAAAGTTATATTATTGACTTTTTTTTATATAGTTGCATTATAATCTTGGAGCCTCGGTATCTCTGATGCAATTTTTTCTTTTTTGGTTTTCAATTGAATAAAGGCATGATATATATCAGACGCTTTTGGATTGATTATTGTATAATTATTTGATATGATTTTGAATCAAGATGTTTTCTTGTTGTTTTCGTGTTTTGTCTCTGCTGATATTAAAATCCATTTTATTTATTTTTGAGACTTTGTGTTTACGGTATTATTAGAGACAACCGAAAATGGTTTCTTATTTTATGGGAGAAAATGTCTCCGCTTTGAATTTTTGGCAGTTTAAGATTTTTATTGTTATTGGTATATTCTTAACCATACGTAATTTTTTTTTTTTTTGCGATTTATTGTGATACTGTTGCGAAAATTGATTTCTTAAATACATGTTTTAATGCAAATACTAATGTCTCATACTGTTAATATCAGTGTCGTTATTTATTTTGTGATGAAAACAGTATGTATGAAAATACATTAAAATTGATAATAAGTATTTTTTATATTTATTATTATTATTAATTTTTAAATGGGTTTGTTGGTCGCAACGTTCACATGTGGAATTAAACTATAATAGATTTGTTAGCCGCCACAGTGTCCAGATTTATAAAGATTAATTTGAATTCAAATAGGTTGGTCATATAAATATATTTTATTTATGCAAATAATAATCGGCCCACAGGAAGGTTATTGTTTGGCCAAATAACATATGTTGTGTGATCATGTGTGTGTTTATTGCTTATGCGGATAGTGATCGGCCCACAGGAATGTTATTATTTGGCCAAGTAACAAACATACATGTGATAATAAATATGTGACAATTATCAAGAATTCTCCATGTAATTCATAGTCGGCCCACATGAAGGCTATGATTTGACAGGACTTATTGTCAGTGTTTGATTACTACATTAAGAGTACCACTTACAAGTTGATATTTTTGTCCACAAACTAAATATTAATGTTGTGCTAGGTATCTTATAATAATCTCATTTACTTCGGATTATTTGTCTATATCATGTATGTAATTTATTTATGATGGTGTTTGAATATATATGATATGACATGTTATTAGTATGTTATCTTATTTTGTTCTCTGGACAATTTCTGCTACCGCTACAAATTATGTTACTCAAATGAATATGCTTCCAATGCTTAATGGGAAAAATTTTAAGCTGTGGAAAGAGAATGTGGAAATTGTTCTCGGCTGCATGGATCTCGACAATGCGCTAAGGACTGAGAAACCCACTTCCACTCAGGAAAATCCAAATGCGGATAAAATTGAGAAGTGGGAACGCTCAAATCGCATGTGTGTGATGATCATGAAACGTTCAGTTCCGGAGGCGTTTAGGGGCTCGATTGTTGAGACTACTGATGCCAAGTTGTTTCTAAAGGAACTTGAGCAATACTTTGCTCGAAATGAAAAGGCTGAAATTGGTCAAACCTTGTCCAAACTCATAAACATGAGATATAAAGGAAAGGGAAACATAAGGGAGTACATTATGGAAATGTCTAATCTTGCAGGAAAACTAAAGGCATTAAAGTTAGAGCTTCCCTTTGAGTTGCTCATGTACTTAGTTATTATCTCTCTTCCTGCACAATACGGTCAATTTGTGGTGAGTTATAACACTCAAAAGGAAAAATGGACTCTTAATGAGCTCATTTCTCACTGCGTGCAAGAGGAAGAGAGGTTACAGCGAGAGAAGACTGATAGTGCTCACTTGGCATCAACCTCTCAAGACAAGAAAATAAAGAGAGCTAAGGATAATGCGGATGCTTTGCCAAAGAAGCAAAAGAAGCAGGACCAGGAATTCACCTGCTTCTTTTGTAAGAAATCTGGACACATGAAGAAAGAGTGTTCCAAATACAAGGCATGGCGCGAAAAGAAGGGTATAACTCTCACTTTAGTTTGTTCTGAAATTAATTTAGCTACTGTACCTATCGATACTTGGGTAGATTCTGGTGCTACTACTCACATTAGTATGACTATGCAAGGTTGCCTGTGGAGCCGACCGCCAAGTGATGTTGAGAGACACATCTTCGGGGGCGATGGCAAGAAGGTTGCAGTTCAAGCTATTGGGAATTTTAGATTATTGTTAAAAACTGGTGTTTATTTGGATTTGATTGAGACATTTGTTGCACCGTCATTTAGACGGAATTTATTTCCTATTTCTAGTTTGGACAAATCTGGTTATTCTTGTTCATTTGGAAATGATAAATTTTGTCTTTCGCTTAATTCAAATATTGTTGGTACTGGTTCTTTGGTTTATAATCTTTACATGCTTGATATTGTTTCTACTGATAATGAAATATTGCACTCGAGTGCAAATGGTACAAAGTGAAAGTTAAAAGAGAATTCTGTCATTCTGTGGCACAAGCGTTTAGGTCATATCTCTAAACAGTGAATTCAGAGGCTTGTGACTGATGGAATTCTTGAACCCCTTAATCTGGATGATTTTGAGGTGCGCATTGAATGTATAAAGGGGAAACAAACAAACATAAGGAAAATAGGTTCCAACAGAGCTTCAGACGTCTTAGAATTGATTCATACGGATATTTGTGGACCATTTCCTATAGCCTCTTAGAATGGTCAACAATACTTTATCACATTCATAGACGACTATTCAATATTTGGATACCTATATTTGATTAGAGAGAAGTCACAATCATTGGATGTGTTCAAAGAATTTAAAGCTGAAGTTGAACTTCAGTTAGGCAAGAAAATTAAGGCCAATAGATCTAATCGTGGTGGTGAATACTATGGTAGATCTGATGGATCAGGTGAACAACGTCCAGGGCCCTTTGCGATCTTTCTAAAAGAGTGTGGAATCGTCCCGCAATACATAATGCCAAGTAAACCTAGCATGAATGGTGTTGCAGAAAGGCAAAACTGGACTCTTAAAGACATGGTGAGGAGTATGCTTAGTCATTCTTCATTGCCAGAATCACTTTGGGGAGAAGCACTAAAGACTGCAGTTTATATCCTTAATAGGGTTCCCAGCAAAACAGTGAAAAAACCCCCTTATGAGCTATGGAATGGAAAGAAACCTAGCATAAGGCATTTACACATTTGGGGTAGTCCAGCAGAAGCAAGGCCTTATAGGCCAAATGAAAGAAAGTTGGACTCAAGAGCAATGAGCTGCTATTTTGTTGGATATGCTGAACGCTCTCGGGGCTTTAAGTTTTATAATTCCACTACAAGATCCTTTTTTGAGAAGGGAAATGCCAGATTCCTTGAGGATGTTGAGTTTAGGGGGGAGATAAAATAAGGAATGTTGTCTTTGATGAGGAAGAAAATTATATTTCTCTTCCTAATATTGTCATCATTCAAGATGCAATTACGGAACAAGCAATTAATGATCAGGTCCCTGTTCATGACATTGTTATGGAACAGGCTTTGGTCCTTGACATTGCTTTAGGTCAAGACAATAATGAACCACCCCCTATGCCACCTATAGAACAAACTCAACAAACTCAAGAAGTGCCATTAAGGAGATCCACTAGAGAAAGGAAAAATGCAATTCTGGATGATTATATTGTGTTTCTTCAAGAGCATGAAAATGTTTTAAGATGGAGGACCTTGGTGATGCATCTTTTGTCTTAGGAATACAGATACTTCGAGATCGCGCTCAAGGTATCCTACGGTTATCACAAAAGGTCTACATTGAAAAGATTTTGGATAGATTTGGCATGAAGGACTGTACGTCAGGAGATACGCCCATATCTAAGGGAGACAAGTTTAGTCTCGCCCAATGCCCTAAAGGTAAGCTTGAGATGATAGAAATGACAAAGGTACCTTATGCTTCGGCAGTAGGAAGCCTTATGTATGCCCAGGTTTGTACTCACCCTGATATAGCATTTATAGTGGGATTGTTAGGAAGATACTTGAGCAATCTAGGAATGGATCATTGGAAAGCAGCCAAGAGGGTTATGCGGTATTTAAAGAGAACAAAAGACTATATGCTTACATATCGGAGGTCAGATGAATTAGAGATCATCGGATATACTGACTCTGATTTTGCTGGATGCCAAGATAGTAAAAGATCCACGTCAGGTTATGTCTACATGTTGGCTAAAGCAACTATTTCTTGGAAGAGTGTTAAACATACACTCGTAGCTTCCTCTACTATGGCCGCTGAAATTGTAGCTTGTTTTGAGGCATCCAACCATGGGGTATGGCTGCGAAACTTTGTCACAGGGCTGCATATAGTGAGTGGTGTTGAAAGGCCACTGAAGATTTATTGTGACAACAGGTCAGCAGTGTTGTACTCCAACAACAACAGAAGCTCTTCAAAATTGAAGCACATCGATATAAAGTTTCTGGTTGTTAAAGAAAGAGTTCAGAGTTGTCAGATTTCCATAGAACACATAGGGACGAACTCCATGCTTGCGGATCCGCTTACTAAAGGCTTAGTGCCTAAGGTCTTTCACGAGCATACTGCTCATATGGGTGTTGTTTTATTCGATGATACTACGGTTTAGTGGGAGTTCTTTATGTTGGTGTTCTATGTAAATAAATAAATGAAATATTCTTATGTTTGTTTTCTGCAGAATAATGAATTCAATGTTATTTTCCCTCTGAATGTATTATATTTTGTGCTTGTGTTTCTGCTTTATGTATGCAGAGAATCTAGGATTGATCTCATAAAGATTAAAGTAGGACCAGTTGGAAATAGGCATGGTAAGATCACGTTGCATGTAATTTCCATGCCACTCATCCATACTTGATCTATGTCATTGAATATATTGGTGCGATGACCATGGGAGGTTTAGTTACGCTTGAAACTGACAAAAGCCGCCATGATCTCATATTGATATAGGAGGTGGACCAGATTGTATCTAAGGAGGAATCTAAAGAAAAATAGCATACATTTGCGCACTAAAGATATATGATATAATTATCTCAAGTTAATATGTGGCCCAAGTGGGAGATTGTTAGGAAAATATATTTTCCAATAATCTTTGTGGGTTACATATTATATTAATAATTATATTGTGCTATTTATATATATTGGGTAAATTAAAGTGATCAGTTAAATATTCCCAAACAGATTCCTAAGTGAGCATGGGCTGAATGAGTGGATATCGGTGTTGGGCCAACTAGGTATAATGGGAGCTTATTGGCCCAATAATAAAGATAAAAACACCCTAAGGGTTATGGTCCCCAAGACTTCAAATGACAACCCTAGTTTCTCTTCCCCATCAAGAGAGAGACGACACACTAAGGAATTCGGTTTTAGGGTGATTTGACTGAGGAAGACTACAAACCCTAAGAGACAAGATCAATGTTATTCCGCTGCAATGGAGACAGGTATGCCTCCACCTTTGTGTTCTTATTTCTTTATGATTTGGAATGATGGAGCTTGGCTTGTAGGTGATTGTTATCACCAAAAGGTTTAGAGGAATTAAAAAATCCCAACATTCTCTATCTCATATTTAGCATTAAAGTTTTCATAACAGATTATACTCATGGTTCAGATAGAAAACCCAATCATTTAATAAACAAAGTTGCTTCTCTATAGGTGGAATAAAATCTAGGTGATCTGTCTACCGAAAAAAATAAAGTCTAGGTGATCTTTTTGCAGGTTTAAGAGAAAAGAGAAATTGCTTTTGATTATGGTTGGTTATCTTCGGCGGTAATTGAAAACACAGACGGGTACAAGGAGAAATAGAATTGTCAAAATTGGGTGACCCAATCTCATTATGTTGTAGTTCACATCGGCTAGTACTAAAAACCCAAAGGGTCAAAAAGCTCACAAAACTAAAAGTATATATGGGTCAAAAGTCCCATGAAGTCTTGTAAGTCAGGATCGGGTCGGGTTGACCCTCAGCGTTCTCGCGAGTTCTCCTTTGTAGTACCATGACTCTACACAAGTTACACAAATTATGAGTTGATCAGGCCCACGCAATGTGGTCACGTATGCATTATCATGATAAAACCTATTGGAGTAACACACAAGACAGACACAACCAAGCATCCTAAGTTATTGCACTACATACAGGCTTTTCCATAGAACCATTGCTCTGATACCATAAAATGTAAGCCTCGTGTATACCCGGTTAATTACATGTCATCGTATTAAGCTACGCTTAATTAAAATACGAAATATCTTTTTCTTTAATTCAATTATGACGTCATTATGCTTAGCCAAGTTGATTACTTAATCAATTTCATAAAATGATGCCTGTATGTAAATTGCAAAACAACTAACTAAAATACCTCATTACATAAATAAAGAGAGTATCTAAAGTCACAGATCTACAACACGTAGTTCGGTCCCAAAATCCTGATACATGATGACACCTTAAAATAAACAAGACATAACAAGTCTATGTCGCATGGACAAACCCCATGCTCACCAAATAAGGCTACAAAGCTCAACAGCAGTCTCAACATCAAATAACATAAAGATGGCAGAAAACATAACAGCAGCTAATATCCAGTCATGACAACAAACAACAAGAATATAATTAGCTAAGCTCTGGCCTCCTGCCGCCAGAGGCATCAGCCCCCAAGTTACCTGAACTTGAAATAAGTGTCCCCAAACATGGGGTGAGATCTCTAAACAAGAAATCTCAGTAAGACAAGGGGTCATCAATGATCTTCCACCCCAAGCTCACTTACATGTGCAATATAAGTTCAAAAGTAGTGATTTCCAATATCAGCTCCAAAATTATGCAACGCAACAGATATTCATGTCACGTGTGTTTATCACTATCTACTGGCCAGAGAAATGCAGGAATGCGTCTTTTACCCACATGAGTACAAGGAACACCGCTTGCACCTCACCCACAACCTCACCATATTGTATGTACTACATACTCAGGCTTACCGTATAGGTGGACCGCACATGCATATCATAAAGGCACATTGCATATAATAGCTCAACAGCATCTCCAAAACATCAAAAGCATGTAACACAGCATGCATATAACCATATCCCCATGGGATATGGTGGAACAACAACATGGCTAAACCGAGGACACAAAAGCTTACCTTGCAAGCTAGCTATCCCAACCAAGAGTCCAACCACTCTCAAAGCCCAAGCACAGCAGTATCACAATCTGTTATGGACCAATAATATATCACTAACCAAAACTCATACTCATACAACTCAAAGACAATGCCTTTCCTTTACGTTTTACGTCTTAAGGCTCCATAAAAAGCCATAAGCCCTTAACCACTTAGTTCTGACTTAGTTCAATTAATACAGAAGTTCAACTTTATCAATCTAGGGTCCACAAATCCCCAATACTCGGTTCTGGATGAACAGTAAGCTACTGTTCCTCGCAAACCCAAAATATCCGGATATATGTCTGGGGCATATCCAGATATCCCATATCCGGATATCACAGAACCCCATATCCGGATATCAATATCCGAATATCATATCCAGATATCCGTATCCGGATATTCCTCGATCACATATCAGGATATCTCACGACAGAATGCAGTTTCTGCATTTCGTGAAGACATCCACGAAAGGTCCAACTTTTAACACTTAAACACGTTCAATGATCCATTTTAAGCATATACAAGTTCACTTAGGTGTTGGTTACTTCCTTTTAGCTATTAACATGCAAAGACTCCACTTTTAAGCAAGTTAAACTCATGATCAAGTGAGTGAACTTACCTAAGGCCCTCCAAACAGAAATGACAGTGCTCTTGGAGCTCCCAAACTGCCTCCAAGGTTCAGACTAAAAAGGCAAACGAAAATGACAACAAGCAAGGTCCTTTTATCACAAAGGAAGCTCCTTGAATCCCCACAAGCCAAGAACAACACTCCACCACAACCAACCTAGCAAGTCAGCCCTCCAACCCTTCCCAAACATAACCTTTAACTCAACGAAACTGGGCTTCACCCACACAAGACACACACTCAAGTGTTTACAAGCAAAGAGGAAGAAGAATCAAACCAAAGGTGATAACTTGGCTCAAAGAGATGGAGGAAGGCAATGGAACAGTGTTGCTGGTCAGCCACACAAGGAGTCTCACATAGGAAATGGTAGTTACCTAGGGTTTTGGGCCAACTAATGAATATGTAGGCATTTAAGTCATAAACGCGCAGTATTAGCCTTAATAGCTACGCAAAACATTTTAACCCCAAACTTTGGAATCTTATCCTACTCATTTTTTCTAAGAATTATCATATTTTTATTTTATTTTTCGGAGCACCTTTCCGGTATGCGCTTTTCCATAGCCAGTATCAGTTTTGGCATCAGTTCTCATAATTTTGACTTGAAACTTGTTTTACAAGTCCGACATATTATTCTAGTAATTATCATGTATTTATTATAATTTTTTGGGATACTTTTTCGGTACGCATTTATACCGACTAGTAGAATCAATATATGCACTTTTCTTCCGAAAAGCGACTTTTAACATTATTACTCACTTACTATAATTATTAGAGCCTCATAATAATTATTAGGGTCAATTATGGAATTATTTCATATTTACCACAATTAATTAATTACCTTAATTAACGGTGCAGGTTCTTACATGTTCTTACGAAAATTTCGATAGAAATTGTTTTGAGGGAAATGTTTCATTCGAAACTTTTGACAAAATTTAGATTCTCTAAAGAATTTTGACAAAATATTTTTTTTCGTCAAATTTTTTTATCGAAATATTTCTTCTACGAAAATTTTACGCAATTTTTTGACAGAAATGTATTCCGTTGAAAATTTTGATGAAAATATTTTTTTATTAAAAAACTTGACGAAAATATTTAGTCGAAATTTTTTGATGGAAATGTGTTTCGCTAAAAATTTTGACGAATTTTTTTTTTGTCAAAAAGTTTAACGAAAATGTTTCTATCAAAAGCTTTGGCCGAAATTTGAATTCTGTAAAGAATTTTGATGAGATTTTTTTCCGTAAACAAATTTCAATGGAAATTTGTTTTGTCGAAATTTTTGATAAATATGTTTTTTTGTGAAATATTTTAACGAAATTTAGATTCCGTAAGAAAATTTGACACAAAATTTTTCGTCAAATTTTTTTACTGAAATGCTTTAGTCACAAAATTTGATGAAAATATTTTTCGTCAAAAATTTTTGTAAAATTTTTTAGGGAAATTTGTTCGGTAAAAAATTTTGACGTAATTGTTTTACGTTCAAACTTTTCTTTTTAATGTAATTTTGATTTTTTTTTCACATAATGGGTATGGGTCAAGTTTTGCGTCAATAGATCATTATTATAACAAGTCAGGTCCAAAACTGACCTAAATAAAAGTGGGTCAGTATTTAAACCAGTTCAAAAAAAATAGTTATTTATGGGTCAGGTCAAGGTCAGATCAAGGGCAGGGCAAGTGAACCAATTTTTTTGCACACCCCTATCTGGAAGCATAATTATCTTTTCATTTTCTGTTTTTCAATTTTCTTGACAAGAAGCTTTAGACAATTTGAGGATTAAAACTTCGTGATGCTTATCGATTTTACCTCCTTCAGTGCTCTCCTCTCCTCTTCTCTAATTTTACATTTTTGCCACTGACACGGTCAAATTGCATGTTGAGATAGTCAATGTGTCCCAATATATTGATTAAGTGTTAAATGCGTGATCGAATGTATCAAAACGTATCAGTGTCTGACACACATTTTTTTCTAGAAAAGAACGTGTCCATGCATTAGTGTTTGCAATGATTTCCCATTGAGGTATATACACATTAAGAGGAATAAGAATTTTATTGTATGATTTTATTTTATTTTTTGTAAGAGTTCATGCTTTGTTTCTTAACTTTGGTTGTTTCACTACAATCAAAATTGCTTGCAAAAATGCTTGTAAGTTGTAACTACCAAAACCTAAATAAGGGTAGGTCTATCTTACACGCTCTGATGTCTATAATATTTGAAATTTCATTATATATCATGAAAAATTGATCAATATTTTGCAAAATGATATAATAAAAATAAAAAATGGATACCGAATAAATTTCACTGAAGTGTATAAGATATTTTCAATTTAAAAATATAGTAGTAAATATTTACATCCTATGTTTCTTTGCAAAATTGATGGATATTATAAATTTAGTTTATTTTTGGTTAAATTTTTGAATATTAAATATATTATACACTACATAAATTAAAAATATTATTTACTATCAAAACGTATCCTAACGTGTCGAAATATAATATTTTTTAGAATTAATGAGTCATTGTATTGTATCCCATATTTCGTGTAGCTGTGGCTATGAAATACCGACACTTCAAAAATATCAACGTGTCGTGTCCGACCACCACTCCAACATGCGTTGTAGAAACACAAAAAAGGTTCAAAAGTCGTGTTGTGTTGCATTTTTAGTTCTAACTATTAGATTCGTTGGATTATTATTACCATTTTATTGAATTTAATATAAATATTTGTGATATCTTATGTTTCTTTGCAAAATTAACAGGTATTTTAAGTTTAACTTTAATTTTTTTTTTAAATTATTGAATATTACACATAATATACGCAACATAAATTAAAAATATTATTTAATATCAAAACGTATCCTAACATGTCGAAATCTAACATTTTTCAGAATTAACGTGTCGGAGTGTCGAGTCGAGTCGTGTCGTGTGTCGGTATCGGTGTTACATATGTTGTTGGTGCAAGATAGCTGGAGGCTACAATATTACATTTATATACTTATTTTCAATTTACTTAGATATACTTCCATGGGATTTGCATTTACATTTATCATTTAACATGACACAAAAAAATTTCCTACACACAAAACATTTTGTGGGGCCCACACTTTTTGAAGCAAAAAAAAAAAAAAAAAACTAAGACAAGCAAAATGAATCTCTATAACATTACGCAATCAATTTTCCTACAACATAACTCTTATAAAACCCTACTTACATTTAGCCAAAGATGCGATAAGCAACAAATAAAAATAAGTGTAGTAACTAGTAACTACCCAAAAAAAAAATACAGTAATGTAGTTATTCAATGAATACCAATTTCAAAAAATAAAAATAAATAAATAAAATAACAATGCTAATATCACAAATACTTAAAAATCTCCATCTTTGAAAGACTTGGGTAGCATCACGTGGGCAATGGGGTCTCTCTTCGCCTTCCATCTCTTAAACTGTTTTGAGGCCGCTTTCAGTGCCCTGGCCCATTGCTGGATCAAATATATGGGGGAAAAAAAAGAATCAATGAAAATGGGCAAAAAGAAAAAAGAAATAAAAACAAGAAATTTACCCAAAAAAGAAACAAAATAAAAAATACCGTCTCAAAGATTCGAGATAAAACACTTAACACAAATTTTGAGTTAAGAAAATAACTTTTGCTGAATGCCCATATTCAAATTTATAAAAACGTTTCTCAACATAAAAGAAAATAAACATATCACAAATCTAGGTAGAATAAGAAGCAAAAAAAAAAAAAAAATGTAACACAAAAACAAACAATAACAATAAAACAAGGAAACCGGAAAAAAAAAATTACCTTTTTGATGATGGGGTTACATGTACCCTTAATTTTTGGAGGTGTTGGGGAGAAATCAGAAGCCATCTTCTTGTTCTTGTTCTGTTTCTTGATGAAATCTAGGTTAAGATTGAAGGTAGTGGCAGTGAGCTTCTTCCTAAACTTAGAACCCATCTTCTTGACACTGTTTCTTGCTCCCAACAACTCCAAACCCATGTCATAGGAAAGCTTACTTGGAGTTATGAGATCCAAATCCAAGGGACTGTAAGGTCTTGGAACCAAAGGGGACCAAATTGTGCTCTGAGAGTAATCAAAGTCATAAGCAGAGTTATCTGGGAACTTGCAGAGAAGCTCAAGAGACATTACTGGCTCCAAATACTCCACCACTTTTGTAGTATTCAACACTAGTGCTTGTTCTTCTTCCTGTGCTTCCTCTATTTGCTCTTTCTCTGTTTCTTTTTGAGATTCCATTTGAAATCACAGTGGATAACTTGTTTTTTTTTTTTTTTCTCTCTCTTTTTCTCTCTCTTTCTTTCCGCAACACTTGCAAGTTGTGATCTTTGTAATGTTGGGGTGGTTGGGATTTGCTTTGCACGCAATAAGAGGAGAGAGAAACAAAGACAGAGAAAGTAGCCGTTGTAAGTTGTCAGATCTGTGTTCTCCGAAAAAGTGGATATGATTTTTATTTATTTATTTTTCATGAACACTCTTAGCTTTTCATAGAATAACAATATTATTTTGGAGAAGGATATTGTGACAACCAAATTATATTACACCAATATGACACCCAATCAATCTCAAACCTGTAACTCTATCTTCTCGGAAACTGCACAGGATAAACAATGGGATCTATTGCAAGCTAGGGCCCGGCTACCTTTTGTAATTGGAAAAGTTATATGTCGAAGCTAGGTTCAGGGAGCTGGTCCCGGAGCAAGAAAAAAGCCAAGCCACTAATTTCTTGCTTGCTGCTCGATTCCCCGAATCCGGTCCCGAGTCGACCCCTTATCCAATAATTATATTTATTTTCATCTTTGTATTGATCATGATTTCTCAAATTTAAAATTTTATATTTATTTTTACATTTGTATGGTTATGATTTCACATATTTAATGCTTTCACTTTAAATATGGGGAATCATAACCATACAAAGATGGAAATAAATATAACCGTTGGATCAACATAATCGATCTAACGGTGAAATTGATTGGGTGTCACATAGGTGTAATATGACTTGGTTGTCACAATATCCTTTCCCATGTTATTTTCGTAAACTATGATGCGTTTGTAAATTTTAGTAAATAAATAAAAATTTAAAACCCTCGTCATTGTAATAATTCATAGTTAAAGGTTTTATCTACCTACTAAAAAAAAAAATGCTTTCAGTACTAGAATACAAATTAAAAAAAAAATGGTTCTTAGATTAGTAAGGCCGCTCATAAATATTTTTTTATAAAGAATTATGCTTTCACATTATATTTATTAATTTTTGGCAAACCGCATGATTTTTTATGGATTATGTTTATCTTATATTATATAAGATAAATAAGCTTCTCACACACATAAAGTGAATGTGAATCTCATATCTATTTGTTCTCTCTCCTCTTACACGTGGGTCTCATTTATAATTTTATTTCTATAATATGATATAACCATTTTTCGATGAAATAAGATAAATATAACCTATCTTTTATATACCTCACCTTTTGTATCAAAATCTTGTACAATTATTGGGATCCAGATTATTTAAAAATGATAAAGTAAAGGTTTTGATTTTTTCTAAGGGAAAAATGTTTCTGCAGTTAATGTAGATAAGTTATCTGCATTTATCCCAAAATGACGTCGTTTTGGTATTGAAATATTAAAAATTTATAAACATAAAGACTATTATAACCCTGAAATAAATTAAAATTGCAAAAACACGATGATTTCCGTCCCAAAATAACATCGTATTGGGCTTACTGCAGATAACTTATCTGCAGTAACCGCAGGAAGAATGAACCCTTTTCCTAAAGTTGTTTTGTAGAATAATTTATAAGACCTATTTGTCAGAATAAAAAACTATTGTCTGATAAAAATATTTTAAGATGACTTTTAAAAGTTAAAAAAAATATTTTTCAAAGAAAAAAATAGAAAACTTATTTGACTGGTAAAATTGTTTTTAATTTCATTTAATAATTTCTTTAATCATATATAAAAATTAAGATATGTTTAATACAAAGCTAATCATATTACAAGCCCTTTTCTAGACTAAGTATTCTTTTCCCTTCTATGTGTTATGCTTCTTAAGATTTTAATAGTGTTTTTTTATTTTTTTATTTTTCAAGATAAATTTAGATTTTCATGATTTTGAACGCTTCCTACAGATATGTTATTTATACTCCCCAGCTTAGTTTTATTCATTTTTGGCTCAAGAGCACTCGATCGATGAGCTACTATGCTTCAAAGGCTAATTCTTTTTAGGGGTTTATACTTCTTATGTCACATAAGATGAGAATTTTTGCAACACACATACTTAGGTGGGCCTCATTAGAAAAAAGTAAATAAAAAAATTAAAAATATTGGCACGTAAAATGATGTGAGTATAGTATAAAAAGGCTATTCTTATGTCGCATAAGAAGTATAAATCCCTTCTTTTTAATTGAGGAGGGATAATATCGAAATGAGAAGAAATTGCACCAAGAAGCATGAGATAAAAAAAATAGTTATTGGATATGTTCTTGATACCCACTTTTAAGCCCAACACTTGGACCCTATACCACCAAATCTCTATCTAGAATTTTCTAGAGGACATTGAGAAGCTATAGAGGTTTAACATAAGGAATCCCCTTCTCCTCGTGCACTTATTGTCCCCGCACACAGACAGTTTGGCAATATGTCTTGTCTTTTTGACAAAACAAGGCTAGATAACAGTTAAAGGGTGCCCGTTCTTCCATGTTTGAAGATGGACTTGCCCTCTCTAAATATTCCATTTACCCATGGAAGAAGGGATCTTCTCTCCTACTCATTTTCAGATGCTGTTACGGTCTCTATACAAAGTCATCCTAGCCACTCGCACACACTCTCACTTGATGCACATCATGGAAAGCCTCTTCAATGTTTTGGTCTTTACCATTGCCATTATAAACACCCTTAAATTGACATATTTCATCCTCTATGGTACTTATTTATGTCCCACTAATGGTACTCGACGGGGGGGCATTGGAACTGGAATTCTTCAGCCCCTCTCAACCCTTTAGGCCTAGGTTGGGCATCAATGTTGGGTCAAAGGGCTTAATAGGTTGTCCATTCTCACGGTTAAGTGGACTGTTAAAACATATCAAATCCATCGGGCCGAATCAGTACAGGGGCTGGATTTCAAAAATATTCACCTATTCAAAATTTTATAGAATTTTGTTCGAGTCATTTAATTAACGGATTATATTATGGATTTTATAATTCTCATTTAATATGAGAATTACAATTTTCCTACACACCCTTCAATTCTCGTCCTGATATGGGTCCTACATATAATTTTTTCTAACATATGGGTCCACATGCTTTTTATCTCTACAACATGAGATTTCAATTTCTCCTTCAACATGAGAATTATAAAGCCCTTATATTATATAATATTAGGTTAACTCATTTTCTCATTTATTTATTTGTTGATTTTAACCAGATCCAACTTAATTTGATCACAGTTGATTAATTTAGTTTTACTTTGTTCAAAATTGACCTAATCCAATCTATGATCAATCTTAATTTTACTCTTTAATTTTTTGTCCTAATCATTTTGATTCATTGATTAAATGAGTTAGGCTTTAATCGGTTGAGTAATCCCTTAAGAGAGCAAATAAGAATGTATTTACTCTTTATCTAACTTAAAATGTATTGAAACCAATCCACTAAAATTTAAAGTAAATATAGACCGAAATGTTTAATTTAAAGACAATCTCACATTTTAAAAAACATTTTTTATATTTATATGATCATAATAAAATATTAATAAAGTTGCCTTGCAAACCTGTTCATGCCCTTTGTCGTATATGACACACCAACACCATGCCATAGCAAGTAGCTACCACATTGAAATTTTATGATATTTTGAAGAAAAAAATTATTTTATTATTTATCACTTGTTCTATCAATTATAAGCAAAATGTTTAATATCTTGGCTTTAATTTGGTAATTTGCATCTTTTGCAACTTGTTTCTGGTTTGTAAAATCACTGCAGTGTTAGAGTCCAAGATTAAAGTGTGTTTAACATATTTTTTTTTTTTTTTTTGGTAAATATGTGTTTAACATTTATTTTTAAAACTTTTATCCCATGTTGGTTCCAAGTTTTAATCGTAAAGTTATAAATCTAATGGATACATAGGATTTTATAAGAGTTATGTTTTAGGAAAAGTGATTGTGTTATTTTATAGAGATTCGTTTTGCGTGCCGGAATTTTTTTTTTTTTCTGTGGGTCTCACAAAATATTGTGTGTGTAGGAAAAATTTATTTTATAGAGGTTAAATGATAGATGATAATAACCTGGATATATATAACCTCTTGTCCTCTTCAAAGTTTTTGCGCTCGCTTTTATTGTTTTATTGTACATGAAGACTATATGCTGCATATGTAAGAAAAAATGAGAGAGAGAGAAATAAATGATAATGCTGAAAAAGTCTTTTGTTTTTATGGAAAATCCTGTGTAAGTAGGGGTATTAATGGACTAATATTTGATTTTGAAAGGTTAAGTCTGTGTTTAAATATGTCAGACTGGTCTAACCTCTAACTTGTTATGAATATAATTATCAGTCTATGGCCTGACTTATTTATAAAAAATAAAAGTTTGGCTTAACCTATTAAATAATAAGATAACAAAAATTTATCCAAACAGAATATACGATTACCAGTACTAATAATTTCGCAAAGATTCACAAATTCATTGTATATCCAAAAAGTAAAATATAGAACAAAATCATTCAAAAAGCCTATTTAATCAATAAACTAAAGTAGTACAAAATTCTACATATCCAAAAGAATAAAAAATTACAAATCCTGCATAAACAATTTAATATACTCATATCAACAATTTAATATATTGCTATGTTGCCTCCTCCTATATAAAAAAAAAAAACAAACAAGTTAAATCATTTTTGACATTGGATCATAATATCATAAGATATAAAAAGAGTTACTAGGTCAGTCTCACGAGCTTTAAGACCAGGCTTTTAAATTGGAACATGAAATCTTTTTATTAAATAAACTTTTATATAAGTTTAAAGGGATAGGTTATTCTGCCTACTCTTATTTTGCCTATCTTAACCTACCTCTCTCAACACCGTTAGATTACAATATTATCCAATGGTGGAGATTTGCAGAATAAAATAAATCATTTTCCCATTTCTTTCTATTCACTGCCTCCCACACTTTTTTCTCTCTTCTCCCCTTTCTCTCTGTCGATTTACGTAATTTACAACCTGAATTCATATTTGAATCTAAATCCATGCAATGATTAATGGCATGATAGTTCTGCGGAATGAGTATAACTTTCAAAATTTCTTGAATATGATATAATTGAATATGGTAGAAACCACAAAATTACAATAAAAATGAAAATAAAGAATAACTCATCATTTTTTTTGGTGAAAATAACTAGTCATTTTAATTAATAGATGATTACCGTAATGTTTCTTACTTTGCTGTTGAAATTTGAAATGAATCAACTTATCTCCTTCTTATCTTGTTTTTCACCTTGAATTGGGGAGAAGATCTATGTTCTCTCTATGTTAAGCCCAACAATAGGCCTACCTAGTTCCATAACATAAGGCATCTGGGTTTATTTCTTCTTGACACCCCATTTCAATTTTTTATATAAATGCTCATATCAATAGTTGGGTTGGATGAATTGAAGAAAAAAAAGTTTACACTTTTTTTTTGATGCTGAAAGAGAAAGGGGAGGAGAGAGAAAGAGAGAGAGGCAGTGGAAGAGAGAAAGGGATAAAATAATTTATTTTATATTGTAAATCTCCATCGTTGAGAGGGGCAGGGAAAGATAGACAAAATAAGAGTAGGTAGAATAACCTATCCAAAGTTTAAATCTAGATGCAACAACCAAAATACACAAAACTAGTTATTTTAAATCTAGACCCCGTCTCTTTTAACTCCCCTATCTTCTAGAGGTGTTCAAAATGTCCAAAAGAACTAAATCAATCCATAACCAAACTGCTCCATATTTTAAAAACCGGTTATTTTAAAAAATTGGTTTCATATGAAACTACATTTTATTTTATAAACCGGTTATTTACCAAACCATAAAAATAATTGGTTATCCATGGTTTTCCATAAACAGACTGCTTCATAATTAAAGAATAAATAAGTATTATCTTTCATCATGCCTATTATATTAGTCAATTAACTCAAACTTTCAAACAATAAACTAGCAGAAAAAGTTAAGCAGCTCAAGTAGAAAATATTTATTTAAATAAAAAATTACACATAAATTGAAAGCTCGCATCCTAAGAAAGCACTTCTCATGTAACGTAACAACTTTTTTTCCTAGAAAAAAAACCGCATACAGACCTCCGGATAAACTCACAACTTGACAAGGCAAATGCTTTGAAATTACAAAGATGAAGTTAGAAAATCATAGTGGAAAAGGAAAACAAAATTAATCAATTGACTTAACGTCTCTGAGATGTTTAAGATGATGAATCAACATTGTTAAAAGGACAACTCACAATGGATTTATTTGTTCTTTAATTACGGAGCAGTTTGGTTATGGATAAGAAATTATTTTTATGGTTTGGTAAATAACCAATTTATAAAATAAATTACAATTTCATATGAAATCGATTTTTAAAAATAACCGATTTTTAAAATGTAGAGCAGTTTAGTTATGTATTGGTTTAGTTCTTTTGGACATTT
>JAVKPL010002696.1:0-10321 GCA_032173675.1 Gastrolobium villosum | reverse complement strand
CATTCGAACGCCGATAAATTGAAGAGGTATTTCAGTTAAAGTTTTCAAAGATAAGGAAATGGCTCAAATTGTTTTCTTTTTAGGAATGAATTTTATGATTTCAAGTCTTGACCAGACTAGATGTAGGGAGTATTTAAGTTTGATGTTCAAATAAGAAGAATTTAAAGTTTAGATAGAAAGTATGTATGTTTCACAAATAATTTGTATTCTTGAATTTTAAGCAAATAATATCAACGAGCTCTGACAAAATAATTTAGGTATAGAAATAAGTAAAAAGTCCCTTGACGCCAGAGATGGACTCTTGGGCACCCGTTCAATTCCTACTCGGAAGCGGGAAAATAGAAAGTCCCTTGATGCCAGAGATGGACTCTTGGGCACCCGTTCAATTCCTACTCTGAAGCAGGCAAAATATAATTTATATTCGAAAGCAAGCAAAATGTAAGACTCTATACGCCTTATATGGACTTTGGGGGACCCATTCAATTATTACTCAGAAGCGAGTAAAATTTTAATAAGAGATAAAAAAAGCATGGAGATAAAGAAATAAAAGCAAAGAGTAAATATTTAACAAAAGCGAATATTGTTTATTACATCAAATAAGAGTCGGCATTTCCGACCCAAAAAAAGTACAAATAAAAAAAGGTGGTATACCATCCCATTAAGCATCATGATTTTCTCCGGGAGCAACTTCCGATCTAGTAACATTTGTGGAGTCTGGGTTAATAGTGTCGACCTCAGAGGAGCGAGATGCAAGGGTGACTTTTTGGCCATTCTCATCGTATGTGGACAAATTACTGTCTTCCACAAAGTTAAAAACTTTGATTTTGTTTAGTCATGAAGAACAGCTCCCGAGTTGTAAAAGCCAACTTGATCCAGTACCCGACCGTGAATCTGGTGACCATAAGCTTCATATTTTTTGTCTGTGTCAGCCATGGCCTTTTATAGGTCTGTTACTTTTGATTTCATGGTATCAACTTCTAATTCTAACTCGGCTACACGGAGGACCGAGTCTTCTAGAGTTTTTTTAAGTTGATTATGTTCTTTCATCATCTCAAAATAATTATGCTCAGCAAATTTTAACTTTTCCCCAACCAACTTAGTTATCTCCTCGGTGGTTGTCTTAGAAGTTTGAACCTCTTTCAGCTGTATTTGAAATCTGTGAGCAATAGACTCGGCAGATTCAACCCGCTTTCTTAGAGAAGATTCTTCCGCGCTAAATTTGTTTTTGAAATTTTGAAGATTGTGGATATCAGACAAAAGTTGGTGACAGAAGTTGGTGACAATCAGCAAGAGCTAAGAGAGCCGTTTCAAAAAAGTGTGCTTCTCGAATATCAGTATCTCAGAGAGTTGTAAACTTGTTGATAAGTTGACTAGAAAAACTTATCTCAGTTCGAAGACCTGCATAAAAATAAGGTTTTAACTTATCGAAAAGATTGGGAGCCAAAGTCTGTGGAAGGCCAAGAGATGTTGGCAGCCTCAGAGATTTGTCAACAGCAGTGCTTTTTCCTTTTTTCGGTTCAGTTAATCAGACACGTTTTCCTTAACGGATGTCGCCAGGATCAACTTGGGTATCCACATCAATTAGGACAGCATCTATAGGGGCCAAACTCATAGCAGATGTAGCCGGAATGGTGGAAGGAGTGGTGGAAAGAGAGTTCTTTTCATAAGAAACAGAAGGAGTTTCTACAGTAGTGCTTTTAACGTTAGCACTTTTCTTCATCCGAGCAAAGAATCGTGGATCCATTGTTTTATCTGAACAATAGAGGAGAGTTAGAAATTACAAATAAACTTGATTTAGACAGTATATTAATATTTACTTACTAAGTTTTCTTCGAACCCATTCTAATGAATACCCGTTTTCTAGAATTGGTCGAGGAGCAATGGAGGCGCTCTCCTTTGTCAATTGATGAGCTAAGCTTTTAAACCAATCATAAGTTTTGAGTTTTTCGTCCGATAAATTCTTCGGATTATGTAGGAATATGTGAGTTGAAGGAGTATAATGAGTTCGATTCCAAGATAAAAGGAACCGAGGAAGTCCGTCTTGATCCAAAAGAAGGCTGAAAGTGCTGCATTTTGAGAAGAGAAAGAGGAAACAGATGAAGAAGAAGGGAGAGCTCCAGGAGTGCAAATTTTGTAGTAATCTTCCTTAAAAAATTTCCAGTTATCTTCAAATATGGTACAACATTTCAATCCAGGGCAACCTTTTAAAGAAACCCAATTGTGGCGGGTACTCCTTTTCTAAATGGCGTTGCGGAACACCACAAAAAGACAAAAAAAAACACCCGGGGAGAATAGGTGAACTCATAAGCCCGGAAAATTAGTTCAAAAATTCTTAAAAATACCATCCATTAGGATGAAGTTGAGAAGGGGAAACATCAAGATAATGCAGAACTTCCATTTGGAAGTCGGTAAAAGGTAGTAGGATTTTAAGTTCTGAGAATAAACATTTATACACAAAGAAGAAAACATCATCACCTTGCCCTGAGGGAGAACATATTATTTCGTTCTCGCCAAGGACTTCAACCCAGAAAGAAGTAATTACTGGGTCATGAAATAGAGCTAATGAGTCTAATACAGACTGCAAGGCAGTCGAGTCATTTTCATAAGACGAACGAAGTCCTAAGGCTTCTTAGTCAACCCATTCTAAGCTAGCCAAGTTGGGCGGGAGAGCAAAATGAAAAGCGGGAAACAAGTGGTGAGTGCGATTCCCCGGCATGTTCTTGGAAGGAAAGGCAAAGTTAGACTCTAACTCGAAAACTGAATAAAAACGATAATGTAGCATCAGAAGTTGGCTGAGGATGCAAGATATTCTAATTCGTCTTGAACCTGGCAAAGGGAACATGGGGGCTCTATGAGAGCTATAACTCCTAGTAAAATGAGCATAGTTTTCTCGCAAAGTGAAGGTATCTAATTGATCTAAAATGTCTTCTTTATTCAAGATATGCTTTAATGTACTTTGAGGGCTCATTTTATCGAAAATACTCACAGTAGCAATGGAGAATACAAGACAACCAACAAGTTTACATATAGAGAGTAAAGAACGAGTATAGGAAAGTGATTAAACTTACCTGTTATAGAGTGAAACGATTTTTGAAACTGGAAAGGATGCTTCGCCGAAAATGAAAGGAGATGCATTGATAGAAGAAAAGAAAGAACAAGAGGAAATGAAGAGAAAAGAGGAGAATAAAAAGGCAAGAGAGAGGGGAAGTTTAAATTAAAAAATGTGCATAGTAATTTTAAGTATTGACGTTTCGAATTTTGAAATTTAGAAATGATTGAAAGGATGTCATATCGCATCGTTTGATAAAACCGAGATCAGACTAAAAAGGACGTGTGGCAGATGTAACGTATAATAACAAGTAGCATTTAATGATAGGAATTCTCGGTGGATTCGAGTTATAAATGATAGGATTGCTCCGCAGATTCGAGTTATAAAGATAAGGCAAACTCATATTGGCAACTCGGAGTATTTCTTGAATAATACTCCGAGTTTGGGGACTTAATGTCCCAAGTTTATAACTCATATGGGCCTACTTAGACATAACCTGGAAGCCCATGTATCATTACCCAGATAAAATAAGCTCGTGAATTACGAACCCGTCTACCCAGAGCCCATATCATGAGCCCTTCTCAGAATACAGAATTGGAGCCCGGGCAATCCACTATTCTCTCCTGTTATATGATGATAAGACCACAATCTTTATAACTGCCAAATTAATAACTGTCTCATATCAATTAATTATAACCGTTAATAGAACATATATAAAAAGGAAGATGAAGTTCAAGAGGGATTAAGTTCAGATCAACCATAAGCACTACCGAGCCGATTTAACCTTTAATGTTCACACCGAACACATTTCAACATAAAAACTTATGTTATTAGGTGAATGTTATTTTAATAATTTTATATTATATTTCTCTAACAGATTTTATATAGTAAATCTTAAAATTAAAACTTAAAATCTTAAGCAAGAATTACACAATTCGAGAGACGAAATTAAGAAATGAAATCATAGTATGATTTTATTGAATATTAAGATTAAAATAAAATATGAAATCTTGGTTAGGATCATTTTACACTAGTGTAAGTTACACTCTCAATCTTGACCATTGATCTCATTTATATCTAAAGGCTCTAATTTTTTAGTAACGTGAGTCATTGGATACAGGTGGATCAATGATCATAATTGAGTGTAAGACTTATAACTCTTACACTAATGTAAGAATGTCATGTCCTATATATATATATATATATATATATATATATATATATATATATATATATATATATATATATATATATATATAAAATATATAAAAATACACGTAATTTTTTCTAACATACGGGTCTCACATGTTTTTCGTCTCTACAACATGAGAATTGAATTCTCATGTTGAATGAGAAATATAAAACCCATAACTTATATATATATATATATATATATATATATATATATATATATAACTTATTAGTATAGTAGCAAACTTTCAATTAAATGTTAATGTCGATACCACATATCTACGTATGTAAATTGATATGCTTAATATTTTTTAATGTAACATAATTAGAATATGAGTATATAAAAAGTAGATAAATTAATTATAATCCAACAATAAAATCTATAAAATGTTACTTAACATATGTGTGTGTGTGTGTGTGAATTACGTCGTTTAGACAATCTGAAACTTCCAAGCAGACCAATTTTTGTTCAATGTTTTTCTTTTATTTTCCAAAGGTATTTCTTTTACCGGATTACCATAAGAATAAAGATTATTTAGTTTGACTAGTCAAAAACAAAATTCATATTTTTCCTCATTTAGTATTGCAAAATCGCTTCGAAGTTTGAATTGACTTCAGACAAAGCAACATAAGGGGGTTATAGGTCAGACTGGGAACATAAATCACTAATAATTTCAGAGTTTCTTCCTGTCTATGTTTTGAAGGGTTGGAAAGGCGGTTTTATTAATTTAAAACCTGAAGTCTCATTGTGATCCCCTCTGTTCTGCCTGTTGGCAGATGTGTCCAACGTAGGTTGGATGATTGATCTTGGATACAAGTGTTTCTCTCTAGATGCCTATAGATTAGGTATCTGGGAGGAACGTGGATCACTGACACTGACCTAGGCGTATGCCTTCAAGGTGTGTGTGTGATCTATAGTGTTTAGGATTAGAAAATGTGTACCTTACTGCTCTGCTTTACCTGCCTTATATAGCCCGGCTCTAGGGTTTGGTGGCTGGCCGAGGTGCAATGTGGGCTTCGGGCCGAGGTGCATAGTGGGCCTAGGTCTAGCCCATAACAGTTTCCCCCCAGCTCGGTAGGCTGAGCTATCTGGCTGCCGAGTTGCGTTAATCGTCTGACCTGAAACATCTCGGCTGTATAGCCGATATGAATCCACATGCCAGTCTTTCATCTTGCGGTCATCCTCCACGTGTTTCAAGTCATCATGATGCGTATCGTTTGATTATCTGTGCGCCGTCTTGGCATTTAATGCGACTGCGACTGTACAGATATCAATCGTTTTGTCTTGTCAGGTGCTTTTTGCTTTTGCATTTACGCTTTTACCCCTGCCTCTTCGTTTTCGCGGGTCATATCTCTTGAACTTCTCCCCTCTTCCTATTTTACTGACGTTTCCCCCCTTTCTTCACCTTCTGCTTCTTTCGTTACTTCACTTGCGATTTGTGACATTTGTGTTTCGAGGTTTTCTGAAAGCATCAATCTTCTCCGTTCGGTACTTTAGCGTCACTTGCTCTGTAAGTATGAGTTTTCTGACCCTTCTTTTTCTTTATCTCCTTGCCTTCCATTACTGCTTGTTGCTTGCATTCCTGTGGTTATTGCTTTCATTACACCGCATTTAGTCTGCATTCGCATTCGTCCTCTTTACCTTCAGTTTTCTTACTGTCGCTGGTTGGCGTTTGTTGCTCTTGTCTGGAAAAGTTTCCAATATGGATAAGGGAGTTCCTTATGAGTATAGGAGGGCCACTTGTCCTCGTGTTTTCGGCCGGAGTGACGAAATCTTGGCAGAGGAGGAAGCTAGAGCTGCTGAGGAGGAGGTGATTCGAGGCCAAGGTGCCTCTTCTAGCCGTGGACGTCGGCTGCCGGCTTCTAGGCCCGAGCGTCGTCGTCGTGCTTCTGGCTCTGGACGCTGTCCACCAGTGGGATCTCGTCCCAATGGTCAAGGGCGGTCTCGACCCTCGAGGCGAGGTCGGTCCTTGCCTTCTAACCGTATCGCGGGCTGTATGCCCACGAGCGCCAACCCTTCCTTAGATGATAGACCTAGGTCGTCTTCCCTTCTCATCACTGGTCCTCGAGATCAAGTTTCCTTGAATCCGTCTTCTGTTCAGCCCCTACCATCGACCTCCCTTTCCCAGAATCCAAATCCGTGCTTCAATTGCGTTCATCTCAGCGCGCAATTTATTGGGAATGGTAATGACTTCATGGCGAACCTTGTCTTAGGCAGTTGTTCTCACCATGTTGGACTTAGAACTTCAGTTCCCATGACCTCTTCAGATAGTTCTTCGAGCTCTTCACACTGTAGTTTATTTAACTCAGGTGCGTGTACTTTGCTTCTTTTGTTGTTTTTAATCCACCCATTTTGCTGTTCTAGGTTCTTATGGAGTCCCCTTCTGCAGAACTCAACGTGGAGACTACCTCATCTAATCACGAGCTGGAAGCCGAGGTTGCGGTAGTTGAAGAAGGTTCTGCCCCGGTGGGTGTCAGTCTGCGCCGGCAATTTCCCTGGGTGACCCAGGAAGTCCTTAGTTTTAGGTCCTCCCTGACCACAGAGGAAATATCCGGGTTACCCATTGGTAACCCGATAGGTTTTAATACCTTCTGCCCAGCGGAGGATGAGCCAGTGTGCTCAGGTCGGAATCCGCAAGAGCCTCCCTTTTTCTTCTTTTACCGAGATTTGATCACAAAGATCGGTATTCGCTTTCCTTTTTCCCCCTTTATTATATGTCTTCTAAACCATTTCCTTTTAGCTCCCACTCAAATTCACCCTAACGGATGGGCATATATTGTTGCCTTCGAGCAACTCTGCGTATCCTTGTCCGTTAACTGTTCCGTTGCCCTGTTTATGTATTTTTTTAACATTTATACCCCACGCTCCGGTTCTGAACCTCCCAAGTTGAAGGGTTGGGCCAGCATCTGGGGTCGTATTAGTAAGCCGTCTAGGAGGTTGTTTTCTGTATATAGTGACTCCTTCAAAAACTTCAAAGGCGCGTACTTCAAGGTCGTGGCCGAGGCCGGTGAGAAGCCGTGGTTTGTTGGGGAAAAAGATGAGGGGAAATTCCCATTATATTGGTCCCATCAACATTACCTTCGCAAGTCGGCTGATTACAGGCTGCCCTTATCTACCGAGGAGAAGCTCAATGTCAAGACCTTGCTAACCCATGTCCATACCCGGGGTCATATGAGTGCTGCGTCTTTGGTTGCTAAGTCCTATGTTGCAAGCGATCAGCCCAGTATGCTTTTCAACATTGTTTTCTTTTTTCCTTTTTCATTTACTTGTCGTTTTTATCCTGCCTTGGAGTCTGATATGTCCTTGATTATGCTGGTAACCTTGCTTCTTTTATTTGCCAGGTTTAACCATGAACCCCAGCTCGGATGACGTGCCTGATTATTGCCGGGTTTTGCGGGGCAAGGGTGTAGCCCGGGCCCCCTCATGGCACCTCCATCTTGGATCTGACCAATGATGGTGAAAACTGGTTGGATGGGGAACCAGAGGAGACCCCCCTACTGGAGGCACCACCCGGGCCGTGGTATCTGTTGCAAGGGGTAGCGCCCCACCCTCTCCCCTGCCTGCTGGCTTAAAGGAGGGGTTCATTATCTGGAGATGGGGGTCACTGCCGAGCTGCGTGGCGTGACCCGCGCTCCACCTTCCTTTTATGGCTCTCCTGCTCCTTCGAAGGCCGAAGCGGACGAGCTGCAGAAAGCCGAGCAATATCTTTTCAAGGCGGCTTCCTTGATGAAACCGTACTCCCTCCTGCTCGAGAAGCACTCCGAAATTCTATCCGAGAAGGACAACATGCAGAGTCAGCTAGCCGAGCTAAGGCAGGAAAATCAAGTTCTGAAGTCTGATGTGGCCAAGCTCAGTCTGTCAGTGAAAAATTCGCAAGCCGACTTGAATGCTATCTCGGATTGCTGCGGAGTGGAAAGTGGCAAGGACGCCATACTAAGGTTTGTCAAAGCCAAGCTATCCATGCTGTCCAAGGCGGAGGCTGCGCATGAGGAGATGGCCTCTCAACTGAAACAGCTGAGGGCGCAGCAGGAGGAGTTGCAGGCTGATTATAATCAAAGCCAGACTGTACTTGAAAATGCTGTTGGTTCCGCTTTCAACAATGCGGTGAACCAGGTTAAATTTTTTAACCCTGAAGCGTCTCTTAACCTGGATCAGCTGGATTGCTATGGCTACATTAGCGGCGGAATTTTCCACTCGGCAGCCGAGGAGCCAATCGCAGCGGATGGGGAAGGTTTTGTCCCTGTCTTGGAGGAGGAAGATCGGCAGCCGGATTCCGGCTCTCAGCCAAATTTGAGGGGGAATACCCCGTAATTTGTAATATGTCGTTGTCATCCCGGCTTTTTTTTTTGTATAAACACTTTTTGGTCTAATTTGATATTAATTCAAAAATAGAATTAATTGTGTAGTTTATCTGTTTTAATTGCAATATCCGTCTCGTATATTTCGAGTTTTGTTGCCGGATTTTGAATTTAGCCGAGATAACGTGCGAGGGCGTCCCCTCAGCACAATTTCCCATTTTCCATAAATGGGCCAAGGTTAGCACTCTCAACCTTGCCCTTTAGGCAAGGCGGGTTCAAACACCCGGGCCTAGTTCTTTTCTTCGCGTATTTTGAACTTCCAACGGGTTCATCTATCGCGGATTCAATTTATATTCGAACTCTCAACCAAGTTGGCGGGTTCGATTTGTTAACCCGGGTTAGAACGCTCGGCTCTGGCCTATTTGGCCGGCTGGGTTCCCATAACTTCGGATTTTAATCTAGAATTCAGAACTTCCCCTTTAACATGGGATTGTGAAGCTCGGATTCTAGTTCAGAAATGAACACTCAACCGAGTTTCTTTTTTGCAACGGTGGGTTCAATTTCTTGCAACGCTGGTTTCCAGACGTCGGAATGTGCATTCATTGCATAAATTATCAAAGTTGGACACAACTTATAAATAATAGAAATGCGGAATTTATTGAATTACAAAGTTATAAAAGAAAACATCGTTTTTGCATTGTGCAAGCAAGACATTTGATTTAACTGTAATATTTTTTCAACTTATCTGCATTCCATGTCCTCGCCACCTGCTTTCCTTTCAGAGTTTCTAGCACGTAAGCTCCTTTGGACAATTTGTTTTTGACTCTGAACGGTCCTTCCCATCTTGGGGCTAATTTTCCTTGTGACGCGTTTCGCCCTCCTATATCCGCCCTTCGCAGGACTAACTCCTCAGCTTCAAATGACCGAGGTCGCACCTTTTTATTGAACCGGTTAGCCACCAGTTGCTTGGCCGCGTAGTTTCTGCAGTACGCCATAGTTCGGATTTCTTCTATTAGGTCAAGCTCAACCGCCACCTTATCATTATTATCCTTTTCTGTTGGCGAGAGTTTGAACTCTTCTCCAAGATGGTTCCCCTAACTCCACTGGGATCATGGCCTCACATCCATATGTGAGTTTGAAGGGAGATTCGCCCACCGAGGTTTGAACCGTGGTTCTGTACCCCCAAAGCACGTAGTAGAGCTCTTCTACCCACTTACCTTTAGCGGATTGCTCCATACGTCGGCGTAAGCCTTCAACTATAACCTTGTTAGCTGCTTCAGCTTGCCCATTAGTCTGAGGGTGTTCCACCGAGGCAAATCTGTGCCGAATATGGAACCCAGCCATAAGGTTTTGAAACCCTTTGCTAGTGAACTGGGTGCCGTTATCCGTTACAATTTCCGCCGGGATACCAAAACGGCATACTACGTTTCTTTCTAAGAAACGCTGATTCGGGCCGAGGTAATGGGAGCAATTGGCTCTGCCTCGATCCACTTGGTGAAGTAATCAATGGCGACTATCAACCATTTAAGCTGACCCTCTGCTGCTGTAAACGGCCCCAGAATGTCCATTCCCCATTCGTAGAACGGCCATGGAGCCGTAGTTCAGCTCCTCGGGTGGGGCCAAGAGGTTTTTACCATGCCTCTGGCATTCGTCCACATTCGTTGTACGTGATCCTTTGCATCCTTTGCCATGGACGGCCAGAAGTAGCCGGCACGAAGTGCCTTCCGAGCCAAGGCTTTCCCACCGACATGCTGGCCGTTGATCCCTTCATGTATTTCGGAT
>JAVKPL010002695.1:0-102756 GCA_032173675.1 Gastrolobium villosum | reverse complement strand
AAATGCCCATCATAGCTGATGAAGTTCGGGAAAAGATCACCAGTCCATTCTCTGAATGGAAATTTAGGCCGGGTCTCACAAATGTACCCGAAAAATTTACTAGGCTCAGCCTTACTGGTGAGGCTATCAGCTGGCACACTTTTGTGAATGCAACCGTTATCCCTTCTACGAACAAAAGTGATGTTAATGTCGAGAGGGCTGTGCTATATTACGTGCTGATGGGGGATAAAAATTTGAATATTGCTGCCATTTTATCTGACAGGATTGTCCACATGATAACCCAGAGCAAGGAAAATAATCTATTGGCTCACAGCTCTTTAATCTCCCAGCTGTGTATTAAAGCTGGAGTTGAAATTCCTGCTAATGAGCCATTGGATGTAAAGGCTGAAAAGCCTATGACAAAGCCTGCATTGGAAGGATATTACAAGGAATCTGAAAAACATGCAGTATGGCTTCTCAATAGCCAGGGAAATCCTATACCCCCACCAGAGCCACAGGATCCGCCAGTACCTCAGGCACCTCCAGCATCCCAGACATCAGCAGCATCCTCATCTGCTCGTCAGCCACTCTATGAGGACTCTCCGATCATACTCGAGATGCATGCCATGATGAAGGCCATGTGCTTGAAGATGGGGATTGATCCAGCAGATCCTCCTAGCTCCTTCCAGCAGCATAATATGGAGGATTGATCATTGGCTGTTGTTACTTTTATTTATTTTCGGACATTGTTAAATTTTGTGTTTTGTTTTAAATGACCAATAGGATTTTGTTAGGGTCAAGTACTTTTTGGATATGAACATCTCAGGCTCTCTCTCAATGTTTTGCTGATATATTATTGTTAATGATGTGTGCTTTAATTGCGCAGCCGTTCTTATCGATTGAACTTAGTTATTGCTGGGGACAGCAATTTCTAAAATCTGGGAATGGTGGATGACCTTGCCCACCTGTTCTTGCAATTTAGCTGCAATTGTGGAACCACACTTCATTTCAGGGGAGATATTCGAACCAACTTACATTTTCAGTTGAAATATCTGTCTTAGCTTAAGCAATTTTAAAAATTCAGCAAAATTTTTTGAAATATGCCTGTATGTATGTTGTTTGGAATATGCCTATTGATAACCTCAGATTTAGATGTTGCTTCCTTAAACAAATGATTGAATTCATCTTAGGAAGTACATTAAGCTTTGAAAGTTTTGGCATGATGTCACTTGGCATGAGTAGAGATTAGAATTGTTCGTCTGTCTGAAATTATGTGCTAAGATTGATGATATGCCTGATATCTCTGTGAATTCTAGTCTGAAATCATAGCTTTGAGGTTTGAGCCTAGACAGTAAAATTTTTTTTTTTTCTGAGAGGCCTCACTGTACTGGCACTCTAGAACTTGGTTTGTTTCTCTACAAGGCATGCATTTTAACTGATATGATAAGGCAAATTGTTCTTGATAGCTCTGGCCATAAAAGCTCACCTGTATACTTAATCTTCCATTGTTATCCCTTTGAGGTTTGAACCTATTCATTGGTGACTACCAAATTGTTGCTTAACCTATCCATGATGAACTTACCTTAAGTGAGATTGAACTACTGATTTTTCTCAAAAAGAGAGAAAATATCTAAGGTAAGCTCCACTACACTAAGCAGATTGAAAAAAAACAAAAAAAAACAAAAAAAAAAAAAAAAAAAAAAAAAAAAAAAAAAAAAAAAAAAAAAAAAAAAAAAAAAAAAAAAAAAAAGAAAAAGAAAAACATGCGGGTGAAGCAGTGTGAATAAATTGGTCAAACATAGGAATTGACTTCCCGAAATTCTGTGGGCGAGTTAGTGGAGCAAAATTGATAAGCTCTCAGTGTCAATCTCATAGCAATTGAAGCCACTCTCCATACAAAATTCCCACCTTAGCCAGGCCAAATTAAAACCATTGAAAGTCCTTTGATCAGTTAAATGCATGTGTTTGAATCCTTCAATTTTAAGGATATTGAGAATATGATCAAGCCTATGGTAGTGTTTCAGCTGTGATGGTTATGTATGTCTGACACCCTAAAAACACAAGAGTGAGAGTGATATAGTTTGTCTTGGTGAGGGATGTTCAGATTACATTCATGAAATTGCAGAGAATTGATGGCATCATCAGAATTCTTGCAGAATTCAGTCAGGCATGACATAATGGTTTCTTCAAGTGTTTGGTTGATATTGTGTTGAAACACTACTGTACGAAATTCTAAGTTTGAATCAGTTTATTGCTGCGGACAGCAATGTTTAAATCTGGGAATTGTTTGATATGCTCCCAGCATATATACTTTTATAGATCAAAAACAGCAGGAAATCAGATCTAGAACTGTATATAAAGTGTATATGTGGTGAAATTATTGAATAAAATTGTCAGACACTCTCTCACTCAAATTCTTCACGTTTACAGGAGGAAAATAACAAATACAGGAGTAAGGAGAAGAATCAGACAGAAGCCCCACGCCCCAAGCGTAGGAATCCACGCTTGAAGCGTGGGAGGAGACTTCAGAACAGTGAGTCCACGCTGCAAGCGTGGAACTCCACGCTTGGAGCGTGGAGAAAGCAAAAATGGCAGAAATTCCACGCCTGGAGCGTGGATCCTGCGCTCCAAGCGTGGGATTGAGAGAGACAGCTGTCAGTTGCGAGGAAAGGAGGATTTTCAAGTTATAAAAAGGGCATAAGGCAACCCTAGGAGACACATCTGATATTCTACACATCTGAGATCATTCGGAGGCGGAAGTTCTGAGAGAGATCTCTTCTTCTACCTTTCTGTAGTTCTTTTAGTTTTTGTTTTTCAATTGAATTTTGGATTCTAGCCATGATAATGGTTGGCTAGAACCTCTTTTGCTGTAGTTAGGGTCACGAACCCTTGTGAACCCCTGATACAATGGATTGAGTTTTTATGAATATATTTATCTTTTGAATTTCGTTCTATTCTGTTCGTATTGTTATTGTTATTATTAGATCCGATCAATCTAGTAAGTAATAATAAATCTGAGGATTAGGGCCAACAAGAGGGATCTGAGGTCTTTAATCCGGAAAGGGGATAGAACGACGGTATGAACATGATCTAGACATAGACATGATTCATATTGTAGATGTTTCAATTATCGATCGTTATGCTTGATCTCATATAGGGCACCTCAAGGAATTAGGGTTCTATATGAGATTAAAGGGTTAATTCCTCAAGGGATTGAGAATTAACTATTGATACTTTTATCTGATAATTATCTAAGTTCACGATTTATATATTAATACTTAACTTAATCCAGAGTAAAAGGTGGGGATCATTGGTGAGTGCTCCCTACTACAGCGCTTTTCTCATATATTTAAACCCTTATTTCAATTCTTATTCAAAAAGAACCAAAAACAAGTCTTTTAAATTTACAAACCAAATTTTCACACAATCCTGACATTCGTGTCAAAACCCTTTTGAAATATTTAATCTTAAAAGAAAGAGTTTTAATTGATTTAAACACACTCTCTGTGGATACGAACTGTGATTTATCACTGTATTACTTGCGCGATTCGGTACACTTGCCGAGATCGTAACAGGATCCACCCTCCTCTATAGTCTTCTTGGCAGCATCACCAAGTTCTCTTGCTCTCCTCCTCATTTCTCTGCTCTCTTCTTCTCTTCCCATGAACTGTACCACAGCTTGCTGAGATCGTAACAGGATCTCCTCTATAGTCTCTTGGCAGCATCACCAAGTTCTCTTGCTCTGCTCTCTTCTTCTCTTCCCCTGTATTGGCTCTCTTCCCTTCTCACAATTGGATCCTCACCAATGCTGGCCCAAAACTTGTTTTCTTTTGATCCCACTGGGACTCCAATCTTCAAGACATCAACTAGCAATTTCTCATTGTAAAATTGCTCAGCAAACATGGGCCATGTGATCATTGGCAAACCAGCACACAAACTTTCAAGAATGGAGTTCCAACCACAATGAGTTACAATTCCTCCTATGGCAGGGTGGTCCAATATGAGCAACTGTGGTGCCCAATTCCATATGATGTAACCCTTCTTGCTCTCTTTCATCCTGTGCTCAAACTCTTGCAGGAAACTGTCTCCATCTTCATCTCCATCCACTTTCCTAATTACCAAGATAAAATTATGACCAGAATTTTCAAGCCCATGAGCGAGTTCAAAAAGCTGAGCATGAGGGAGCCTGGTCAGGCTTCCAAAACTTACATATAATACAGACTCATTTTGCTTTGAGTTAAGCCAATTTAGCCACTCTGGCTCTTCTGCAGGTGCAAGTTCCTGGCTTTGTCTACCATTTGCTTTTTTTTCTCCATCATCTCTATTAACCCAAGCTGAAACTGGTCCTACACTCCAAGTTTTGATCCCCATAATGTTCTTATGAAGTTGCACATAATCACTTTCAAGTTCTTGAAAACTATTGTACAGTGCCCCATAGCTTCTGCCCTCTGATTTAAACATTGCTTCAAAATAGCCCGAGGCAGAACTCTTAGTCCTTATCCACTCTGCCAGCTGCAGCTTGGTCATCTCTATGTTATCAGGCAAACCAGGAATTGTAAACGTCTGGTTATCAGAGACTAAGCTGTCATGAGGTCTATATTTCCTTACAGAAGAACTCGCACAGTTGGAGAAATAGCTTGAGCTATAAAAGTAAAGCCTTGGAATACCGAGTTTTTCAGCAGATTCCACTGTCCAAGGATAAGACATGTCGGTCACTATACAATCCGGTTGCAGATCCTGAAATAGAAGCTCAATTTGATCTTTGAGCATCAACATTCCATGAGTGATTTTGCCAAGCATTTCTGGGGAAGTGCAATCTTTGATGTTTTCAACTCCATCAGGTAGACCAACTTGGGCTGCAGGGAATTGAAGTACTTTAGTTCTGATTGGATATCCACAGATGAAGTCAACGTCTATGGCCTTTTGGAATGTCAAAGCATTAGCTTGTGTAGTGATAATTGTAACACTAACACCATTCTTGGCAAATAGCCCTGCTGTGTCTATCATGGGGTTCATATGGCCCGGAGTTGGAAAAGGAAGAAAATTGACATTGAGTTGATGGTGGGGTTGAAACTCCATTGCCACTGCAATCTATGTATGAGGTAACACAACTAGAAGAAAAAATGCTGCTTCCGCAAGTAGCCTAAGAGGGAGAGTTCTGTGAAAACCTATGAATCAATATTTAAGTGTATGCCGGCCAAAGACCAATAGAGTATTCCGAATATTCTAGAGTGTAAAATTTTATATTTTTCTAAAACACATACAAGGCCTGCATCTCTCTTTCAATCTTCCTCAAGCACATTTTCTTTATATTATATGACCATTGACTTAGAACAAGTATCATTTTGTGTTTATCTTTTCCCTTATTTGTTTGATCATTAAGCCGGTTCTTGCTTTCTCCGATGCTCTTGACATATGTTTTTTTTTTGGTGAAACATATTTTAGTTATTAGTTTCTGCTTTGTACGGCTTGTGGCTTAGATTGCAAAGTCATCCCCCCCAATAAGCTGGACAAAGCATGTGATGTCCATGTGCATAACGGCGTGCAAAACACCCTAAACTTAAACTTCTAACGTTTCTCTAGCTATGCCAGAATACAAGTCAAACGGTGCAACTCACATGCAGTATTACCTAAATTTATAAGCACAAAGCAATGTGGTTATACAAATAAGCTTTTAACTCCTTATTTTTGTTTCAGTTTCCACGCACTCACATGCAGGTACAACAATGGAAACACTAAGTGTGTACATGCACGTTATCCATGAAGGTATTGATGGTGCGAATGGATTGGCAAAGCATGTGCGTATTCTTTCCATTGTTGTCCAGTTATATTACTTGCTAGTCTCTTTTTTCCGTGGCTTTGACAAAATAAATGATAGTCATTGACCGTAAAAATAATTTTGATTATTAAGTAAAATTATATGGTAATTCTCTCTATTTAGAATTAAATTAAATATTTTGAATAAATGTTGATTTCATTTTATCTTTTAAATCAAATGTTAATATTTAATTGAGTCAGTGACCCATTAAATAACATGTTGGAGTTTAATAACATGGGTTTGTTTTCCTTAGATTTGTTTTGATTAGTGATTAGTTTGTAAGTTATTATTATCTTCAATTTTATTTTATTCGAGTAAAGCAAATATTTTAATTTTTTTCAATAATTTACATAATTAGTTTAAAATAAGTAATTTTTTTAAAAAATATTAGTGATGTAATAAAATTAAGTTTTCATCATTTTCCATGTATATTCAATCACACTCCTTAATCTGGATATCAATTTTTGAACACCAGATCATAAAATAAAGATTTTTAATTTTTTCTAATTTTCATAAAATTAGTTGCGACTCTATACTTTATTGTATTTTTGAAATAAATTTTTGGTCGTTTCCCATAGCTTTGAATGTTCATGGACGAGAGATGAAGTTTTGATCACTTAATTTTTAAACCTTTCTCACCTATGTATACTTGACACAATGGTACATCATACATGGCACACCAAAATTATATAATGGTCAATTGATAAGGGGTAAATATCATTTTAAATCATTATAAGTTATATTATTTTTGGTCGTTAATCTTATTACTATGGTTTATAATATATGTGAATCATTAGATACAAGCAAACTAATGAACAATATTTAATACAAGAATAACCTGCCCCATTAATTACACCTGTGATATATCTTACTAGACAGACTAAAGCAGAAACGAAATTTTATTCATCAGAAGACCTTTATCTTCGCTTAAAATCTTCAGACTATGCATGTTGTTTCATCTTATTCAAAACATTCATCAGCTACACAACCTAGTGAAGCACCAAGACTAGTCCTCCTCTATTTCAATTATCTAGTTTTTTTTTCTCAAGTGATCTTGATAACTTCAATGATTTTAGCTCATCTATCAGCTGCATCAAGTTGTTGTATGAGGATCCACCTTCCTCTATAGACTTCCTGGCAGCATCACCAAGTCTTCTTGCTCTCTTCCTCATTTCTGTGCTCTCTCCTTCTCTTCTCATGAACCGTACCACAGCGTGGGTGATCTCTTCCCTTCTCACCATTGGATCCTCACCAATGCTGGCCCAAAACTTGTTTTCTTTTGATCCCACTGGGACTCCAATCTTCAAGACTTCAACTAGCATTTTCTCATTGTAAAATTGCTCTCCAAACATTGGCCAAGTGATCATTGGCAAACCAGCACTCATACTTTCAATAATGGAGTTCCAACCACAATGAGTCACAATTCCTCCTATGGCAGGGTGGTCCAATATGAGCAACTGTGGTGCCCAATTCCATATGATGTAGCCCTTGTTGCTCTCTTTCATCCTGTGCTCAAACTCTTGCAGGAAACTGTTTCCATCTTCATCTCCATCTACTTTCCTAATTACCAAGATAAAATTATGACCAGAATTTTCAAGCCCATGAGCAAGTTCAACAAGCTGAGCATGAGAGAGTCTGGTTAGGCTTCCAAAACATACATATAACACAGACTCATTTTGCTTTGAGTTAAGCCAATTTAGCCACTCTGCCTCTTTTGCAAGTGCAAGTTCTTGGCTCTGTCCACCATCCCTATTAATCCAAGCTGAAACTGGTCCCACACTCCAAGATTTGATCCCCTTTATGCTCTTATGAAGTTGCACATATTCACTTTCAAGTTCTTGAAAACTATTGTACAGTGCCCCATAGCTTCTGCCCTCTGATCCAAACATTGCATCAAAAGATTCTGTGACTTCTTTAACACTCTCAGGCCTTACCCATTCTTCAAGCTGCCGAGTGGTCATCTCTATGCTATGAGGTAAACCAGGAATTGTAAACTTCTGAGTATCGGAGACTAAGTTTTCATGAGGTTTATGCTTACTGACAGAATACATGGCACAGGTTGAGAAGTAGCTTGAGCTGTAATAGTAAAGCCTTGGAATACCAAGTTTTGCAGCAGATTCCACTGTCCAAGGATAAGACATATCAGTCACTATACAATCCGGTTGCAGATTCTGAAACTGAAGCTCAATTTGATCTTTGAGCATCAATATTCCCATACTAATTTTACCAAATATTTCTGGGGAATTGCCATCTTTGATGTTTTCAAACCCATCAGGGAGACCAACTTGGGCTGCAGGGAATTGGATCAGTTTAGTTCTGATGGGATATCCATAACTAAAATCATTGTCTATGGCTTTTTGGAATATCAAAGCATTAGCATGGGTAGTGATAATGGTAACACTAACACCATACTTGGCAAATAGCCTTGCTGTGTCTATCATGGGGTTCATATGGCCAGGGGCTGGATATGGAAGAAAAATGACATTGAGTTGGTGGTGGGGTTGAAACTCCATTGCCATTGCAATCTATGAGAGAAGTCTTGGTCTCTGAGGGATAAAGAGAATGGTTTTCAAGCCTATATCTGCAAACACAAGAAGAAGAAGAATATCAAAAGCAAACACTACAAGAGAACACTTCATTCTTTGCAATCATGGGATAGGCCTATAAATACCTGGAGGAAAAAGATAAAAGAAACCTACCTGGTCCCGAAAATTTCCTTAAAAACTCTTTTCCTTTTCTCAAAAAAAAAATTAAAAAAATAGTGTGTTTGTGTGCGTGCTGTGTGCTTTTGGAGTGTGATGATAATCTGTGATAGCGGCTATGAATCAATTTTTAAGTGTATATAGAGTATTAGAATATTGTAGAGTGTAAAGTTTCACATTTTCCAAAAACACAAACAATCTCTGCATCCATGTTCCTCAAGCAAGTTTCATGCCCTTAAGTGTTATTTATTCTCTTTATATGACCAATTGACTTTGAACAAGTATCATTCTGTGTTTGTCTTTTGATCATTAAGTCGGTTTTTGCTTTCTCCGTTGCTATTGACCAATAAATCTTCGGTACTACTGTTGCACTTAAATTCAGTACATCTCATTAATGAAAGCATTACACATCAGAGGAGAGAAAAAAAAATTTGGCAGAAAAAAGAAAATTTTGGCTGACATGTCATATTTTTATTAGTGGAATGTATTGAATCTTTGGTGCAACAGTAGTACCATTGATTTATTCGCTCTTGACATATTTCATAGGTTATTAGTTTCTGCTTTGTTCGGCTTGTAGGTGCTTTAACATGTTACATATTAAAAGCCTTAGTTAGATTGCAAAGTCATCCCCCCTATAAGCTGGACAAAGCATGTGATGTGCATGTGCATAATGGTGTGCATAACACCCCAAACTTAACATTAAGAAAAACTAATATTACAAGATATCATCATATCAGATAGGTCTGCCTTAAACAACTAGTTAATTCCTGTAAGAATACCGTGAAAAACTTTAAAATACTTGATATCACTATTTACAAGATGAAAAACTTTATCTAGCATGCCGGAATTCAAGTCAAACGATGCAACTCTCATGGAGCATTACCTAAATTGATAAGCACAAAGCAATGTGGCTATACAAAAAAGCTCTTAACTCCTTATTTTTATTTTTATTTCCACGTACTCACATGCAGGGACAACAATGGAAACATTAAGTGTGTACATGCACGCTATCCATGAAGGATTTTGTGTGTGTAATCGAACCGGATTTTGTGAAAAACCGATATAGAATTAGTTTAAATGGTTCGGTGCTGTAAAGTGGTTTAGTTCGGTTTGAAAATTGTTCGGTTCAGTTCATAACCGATATATAGGGTCAGACCCTCTTTGAAAAGAAAAATAAAATAAAAATAAAGTTGTAAAAATTAATTTGGTTCGGTTTGGTTCGTAAATGGTTCGGTTCTTAAATCAGTTCTAAAAACTAAAAATTCTTTCTTTTAAAATCGGTTTTTTCATTTAATTGGTTTTTAAAAACCGATTATTTTATGGGGCGGTTCAATTAGGTTCATGATTCGACCCAATTTTTTAGTTATTTTGCACACCCTGACAACAATGGAAACATTAAGTGTGTACATGCACGCTATCCATGAAGGTATGTTTGTGTGTGTAGAGCCGTAGATGTTTCCCTCAAGGGGTATAATATGTTGATATAGGAGTGCTATTAGTAACCAGGTATGAACCATGATAGATATCCTTACTTCAGCAGTGGAAGAGGATATATAGAGCAGAGAGCTGTTGCCAAAAGCCAAGTCTTTGTCATTGGACAAGATATATTGCCTGTCCGTGCATAATGAATTATGATATTAGAACATGCGGAAAAATTTATTATGATGGCGGTATTTGTGGTCCTCCCAATAAGAATAATTACATTTTTCATTTTTTCCTTTTTTCTCTTTTCTTCTCTCTTCAGTCTCATCCAATCAAAAAAATTGGCGGGGCTAAAATATCAGATAACACTACATTTCTGCTCCAAAGTCGCAAAACCTGTTAGGCCTATATATTGTCCGGCCAAAACAGTATTGATGGTGCGAATAGACTAGCAAGCATGTTCGTATCCTTCCCATTGTTGTCTAGTTATATTATTACTTGCTAGTCTCTTTTTCTTTCTTTTTCTTTTTTTTTCCGTGGCTTTGACAAAATAAATGATAGTCATTGACAGTAAAAATAGTTTTTCTTATTAGTAAAGTTTTATGGTAATTCTCTCTATTTAGAATTAAAGTAAATCTTTTGAATAAATATTGATTTCATTTTATCTTTTAAATTAAATGTTAATCTTTAATTGAGTCAGTGACCCATTAAATAACTTGTTGGAGTTTAATAACATCGGTTTGTTTTCCTTAGATTCGTTTTGATTAGTGATTAGTTTGTAAATTATTATTATTTTGACATGTTTGATTGTTTTCTTAGCTGTAATGCGAAATTGCATGTTGTTTGATTTATATTAATCCATGATGAAGTAATTTTCTTTTGAAAATGTCATTTTTATTTTTAATTAAAATCAGCCAACTCATACTTATTTTATAATAAAAAAATACATGGTTTTGGAGTTCCATTTGCGTTATGTGATACTTCAGAAGGAAATTTTACCCATCAAGCCAAAATTTTATTTTTGCAATTTCATTTCTTTTATATATTATGTATGGTTTCATTTTGTTATTATCTTCACTTTTATTTTATTGGAGTAAAGAAAATGTTTTAAATTTGTCAATAATTTGCATGATTAATTTAAGATAAGGTTTTTTTTTTTTTTAAATATCAGTGGTGTAATAAAATTAAGATTTCATTATTTTCCATGTATATTCAAACTCCTTAATCTGGATATCAATTTTTAAACACCAGTTCACAAAATAAAAGAAATTTTTAATTTTTCCTAATTTTCATAAAATTAGTCGCGACTCTATAATTTATTATATTACCAAAAAAAAAAAAAAAACTGGTCGTTTCCCATGGCTTTGATTGTTCATGGACGAAAGATGAAGTATTGATCACTTAAATTTTAAACCTTTCTCCCCAATGTATACTTGACACAATGGTACATCATACATGTCACATCAAAATTATTTAACTGCAAATTGATAAGGGATCAGGATATTTGATCTCGATCTTATTTATATCTAACAGCTATGGTGTATAAGATATGTGTGTCGTTAAATATAAACAAGCCAATGAACAAGATTTAGTGTAAGAATAACATACCCTAGTGATAAGACTAGTGATATATTTTGCTAAACACACAAGCAGAAACGAAATTTATTCATCAGTCACCTTTATCTTAGCTTAAAATCTTCAAACTATGCATGTTGTTTCATCTTATTCTAATCATTCATCAGCTACACAACCTGGTGAAGCACCAAGACTAGTCCTCCTTCATTTCAATTATCTAGTTTGTTTTTCTTCTCAAGTGATCTCGATATCTTCAATGATTTTAGCTCATCTATCAACTGCATCAAGTTGTTGTATGAGGATCCACCTTCCTCTATAGTCTTCCTGGCAGCATCACCAAGTTTTCTTGCTCTCTTCCTCATTTCTGTGTTCTCTTCTTCTCTTCCCATGAACCGTACCACAGCCTTGGCAATCTCTTCCCTTCTCACCATTGGATCCTCACCCATACTGACCCAAAACTTGTTTTCTTTTGATCCCACTGGGACTCCAATCTTCAAGACATCAACTAGCAATCTCTCATTGTAAAATTGCTCAGCAAACATAGGCCATGTGATCCTTGGCAAACCAGCACGCATGCTTTCAAGAATGGAGTTCCAACCACAATGAGTCACAATTCCTCCTATGGCAGGGTGGTCCAATATGAGCAACTGTGGTGCCCAATTCCATATGATGTATCCCTTCTTGCTCTCTTTCATCCTTTGCTCAAACTCTTGCTGAAAACTTTCTCCATCTTCATCTCCATCTATTTTCCTAATTACCAAGATAAAATTATGACCAGAATTTTCAAGCCCATGAGCAAGTTCAACAAGCTGAGCATGAGGGAGCCTGGTCAGGCTTCCAAAACTTACATATAACACAGACTCATTTTGCTTCGAGTTAAGCCAATTTAGCCACTCTGGCTCTTTTGCAAGTGCAAGTTCTTGGCTGTGTCCATCATTTGCCTTTTTTTCTCCACCATCCCTATTAACCCAAGCTGAAACTGGTCCTACACTCCAAGATTTGATCCCCTTTATGTTCTTATGAAGTTGCACATAATCACTTTCAAGTTCTTGAAAACTATTGTACAGTGCCCCATAGCTTCTGCCCTCTGATTCAAACATTGCTTCAAAATATTCTGTGAGTTCTTTATCACTCTTAGTCCTTACCCATTCTTCAAGCTGCAGAGTGGTCATCTCTATGCTATGAGGTAAACCAGGAATTGTAAACTTCTGAGTATCAGAGACTAAGCTTTCATGCGGTTTATACTTTCTGACAGAATACATGGCACATGTTGAGAAGTAGCTTGAGCTGAAATAGTAAAGCCTTGGAATACCAAGTTTTGCAGCAGATTCCACTGTCCATGGATAAAACATATCAGTAACTATACAATCAGGTTTCAGATTCTGAAACTGAAGCTCAATTTGATCTTTAAGCATCATTATTCCCATACTAATTTTACCCAGCATTTCATGGGAAGTGCCATCTTTGATGTTTTCAAACCCATCAGGGAGACCAACTTGGGCTGCAGGGAATTGGATCAGTTGAGTTCTGATGGGATATCCACAACTGAAATCACTGTCTATGACTTTTTGGAATATGAAAGCATTAGCATGGGTAGTGATAATGGTAACACTAACACCATACTTGGCAAATAGCCTTGCTGTGTCTATCATGGGGTTCATATGGCCAGGGGTTGGATATGGAAGAAAAATGACATTGAGTTGGTGTTGGGGTTGAAACTCCATTGCCATTGCAATCTATGAGAGAAGTCTTGGTCTCTGAGGGATAAAGAGAACGGTTTTCAAGCCTATGTCTGCAAACACAAGAAGAAGAACAATATCAAAAGCAAACACAAGAGAACATTTCATTCTTTGCAATCACAGGATAGTCCTATAAATACTTGCTGGAAAAAGATAGTAGAAACCTACCTGGTCCAGAAAATTTCCTTGGAAACTCTCTTCTTTTTCTCACAAAAAAAATATAGTGTGTTTGTTTGCGTGCTGTGTGCTTTTGGAGTGTGATGACAATCTTCGATTTGGGCTATGAATCAATTTTTAAGTGTATGCTGACCAATATTGACTATTAAAATATGGGAAATGATATTCTCATATTGCATAAGATATCTTATGTCATACACCCATAGAATTTTGTGTCAATTTTTTCTTTTCTTTTTCTTTTAAATTGTGGACCCTACATATTTGTGTCATCCATATGAGAGTACTATCTCATGTAACATGAGATTAGTAAACCCCTTAAAATATTGTAGAGCGTAAAGTTTCATATTTTCCGAAAGGGAAAAACTATTCTTATTCTACATGTGATAACTTTCTCTTCTACACACTCTTTGATAACTGTGCCACTTTTTCTTTTCTTTTATTTTTATTTTTCAGATGATAGAACCCACAAATTTGTCTCTATGACATGAGATAATTTATCTCCTTTAACATGAGATTAATAAAACCCTTTCCAAAAACATAAACAATGCCTGCATCTATGTTTCTCAATCAAGTTTCATGCCCTTTCTCAATCAAGTTTCATGCCCTTAGTGTTATTTATTCTCTTTGTATGACCAATTGACTTTGAAGTTTGAACAAGTATCATTTTGTGTTTGTCTTTTGGTCATTAAGTAGGTTTTTGCTTTCTCCGCTGCTCTTGACATATTTTAGTTATTAGTTTCTGCTTTGTTCGGCTTGTGGGGTCAGTTTATTGTTTTGTTTTTATTGGCACTCTAACATGTTCCCCCTAGAGTGCAAGGAGAAATGTACAATGTTAATGGGTGAAAAACAAATGAGTTTCCAAATTAATTATTTTGAATTAAGCAATTATTATTAGATCAAAAATTATATAATTGTTAGCAAGCTGATAATTCCAAGAAATAGAATTATTCAGACTTTATAGTATGTTTTATTGGGTTGTTTTATCCTTTCTTTTCCTTAAAAGTGTTATCACAAGACTGTTGATTGTGATGTCATGTCTTTGCTCACTTAGCTCAAAAATAGCAATCTTTTTCCACCATAAGCTCCTCCTGAATCAAATAATAGTTTTAACTGCTAACTATTATTTGTGTGCAACAAAGTTCAGTTTGTTAATGAAAACGTGAAGTTAGTTTAGTAGTTTTTTCAGTTGCATGTGTATACACCATGCATGTACTTTTTTCAGATGCTCTCCTATATAAATAACGATGAGCCACTGTGTTGTAATTCATTCTTTTCATACATGCAATTCATGTGTACTGCCATTTGCATGTGGAATTGTGATTATGTGATCCGATTGAGCAATATGCTCACGCTCGATCTCAATTTAAAATGGGAGATAGATAACCCATTAATATTGAGCCTGGGGAACAATTTAAAATGTGTCCAACATTTCTAAGCCTATAATTCATGGACCCAAAAAAAAAAAAGGGCTTTTACTCAAAGGCGAATGCCCAACTTGAGGACCATCATTCCCTCATTCTCTGTTATCATTTTAAACAAACACTCTCCATATTTACAATGGCCAGTAATTTATACTTTTATTGTTTGTAATTTTTTATTATATAGTAGTATATTTTATATTTATAAAATAGATTATTAACACGATTTTAAGATTTATCAACACAACAATAGACTATTAGTAAGCTAAGCATGAGTAGTGGTCAGCTACCATATGTAAAATTTACCCAAGAAAAATTAGTGTACAAAACATTATTACTAATCAAGGATCTCTTAAATGTGTATGTAACCCGAGTGATCAAAAAACCCATAAATATATATATATATATATATATATATATATATATATATATATATATATATGGGTTTGATTTTCTCATGTTGCATGATAATTCAATTCTCATGTTGTGACTCAACTAATGGTGGGCCCCACATTTATTAAAAAAGAAAAGAAAAGTTTTGCACCCAAATCGAAGAGTCACAACATGAAAAATTCTCATGTAATATGAGAAAATATATTTATATATATATATATATATATATATATATATATATATATATATATATATATATATATATATATATGACCATGAAGGAAGAAGGGTAGATCAGTAGAAAAACCCATCACCTCGTGTCCCGAGAGTTTGATCATCACCGCCCCTCACTTTCTTTCTTTCAAGTGGAATTTCTTTGTTCGCATGGGCCTGTACATTGTCCACCCTTCAAACCCAGTGGGATCTCGTATGAGGGGGCGTGTTGAGATATATCAAATCATTAATTTAACCTCACCAAATAGCTTAAGCTTAAGTTTTTTGGTTGAATTGGTTTTTTGTATGGTATCAGAGCCTCACCGTCCCCCACTTTAAAGTGGAATTAAAGCACAAAAGGTAAACCAAAAATTGGGTTGTGTAATATCCATACTTCAAGCCCAATGGGTTCTCGTGTGAGGGAGCTTGTTGAGATGTATAGTCTCACATTGGTTGTGTGTGCAACTAACGTGGAGTTTATAAGGCCTTGGGCACTTTCACCCTTTGAGCTAGCTTTTGGAGTGGTGTATCTCAAGGTTCTTTACACCTTCATTCATCATTATTTGTTAAAGAGGGGCATCTAGCTGGCTGTCCCCATAGGGAGGATAAGAGAGACGAGCTATGTCATTCATGTCATGTGAAGCCTTTTAATTGAAAAGCTACCAAAAACTATGGCCACAGTCCCCACTCTTTGTTTTCTTCCCATATTCCACACAAAACATTGCCATTGCATTAATGTTATTGTTCTTTTTTAATCAGCAAGTACAGTTAAATTCCTTTTGTAGATGCATAATGGTACATATAAATTTAATTCAATTAGATCAATTAAATTCAAAGAGTGTTGTTACTCCAACAATTTCTTCACTGGATTTCTCTTTGTTGGTAAGGTAAGAATATAAGTGGGTTTATGTTTATATTAGAGTGGGTCCATTTTGATGTGTTATGTCTTACCTTTTATTATTTAATGCACCGCACCCTTTGACATGATCTCAAAGCATGGAAGCTTAGCTTTCTCTCATTTGGCTCCCACTAATTTGTAAGTGGTATCTGATGGAGAAGAATTTGTGGGTGAGAAAGAAGGAGGAGGAATTCAATGGCAAGGACATATAATTGTTTATTTTTCTATTATTATAACGCATCGAAAGTTATATTTATTTTGTTTTATTATGTTAATTTTAAATTTATAACCTTCATATTTTTTTAAAACAAATTTGTATCTATTTTATTATCTTTATACAGTTATTATCATATTCTTTCTTGGGAAAAGTTCAAAAACCTCATATGCTTTTGCTTTAAATCATTTACACTACTATGTTTTTTATAAATCACTTATCTCTTATGATTTTTTTTCATCCAAACACATCATTAACACAGTTACAAACTAAAGTAATATGTCTATTTTACCCTTCTTAAAAAAATAAAATAGATTGAGTACAAAAAGAATAAAGAATAAACGAAAAATAAGACTAAATACGTTGAAAACTTACAATACTTATACAAATAACTAAACATGAAAAAAAAATAGAAAAAAAAATCAAATATGTCTAAATCAAAAAGAGGCAGATTAACACCCTCCCTCCCTCCCTCCTCTCCTTCTCTTCTTTTTTAAATTAATTTATCATCTATAACTATTTGACCAAACCACTAAAAAAATGATTTCTAGCCACATTCAAACCGTAGATAGCTTACTGAAAAACACTGGCTAATATAAGTGGAGATATGTATTGAATGTATATTTAAAAAATACTTGCTAATATATTATAAGAATTATTTTCTCATATTAAATTTCTATAAAATGAAAAGGCACATTTGTTTCTCAATAATATTTTTTATTAATTTCATATTTTTAAAAAAAATTAGTAACTGAATTTAATATTATTATTTTTGGCACAGAGTTTTTTATCCAAATAGGCATAATTTTATACTTTTAATTACAAGAGACATTAGACTTATTTGGCTTAAAATTTCTGTACAAAAAAATATAAAATTCAGTTGCTAAAAAATTAAAAAATATATGAAATTAATAAAGATATATTTTATTTTGATTAATGTTAAATAAATATACATTATATGATGCCATTTAAGAATAAATCAGTGAAAATAGTGATTCAAAATAACTTATTAAAATCTATATTTAGGAAAAATAAGTAGTAATAAGTTTTAACAGTTTCTTTTTTCTGTAGTCAACCTAGATACATTGAACTCAAAATAATGTCATTTTGAAGTGAAAATCAAGATATTTTTGTAATTGTAATTTATTTTAGGGTTATAATAGTCTTTCTCATTATAATTTTATAATATTTCAACCCAAAATGATGTCATTTTAGTAGTGAATGTAGATAACTTAGCTACATTGTAGAAATATTAAAGCCAAGTTTTAAACAAGTGTAATTCTCTTTTAATAATAGTGGAGATAGTTAAAATCTTAAATCATGGACGGTAGTAATAAGTCATATATATACAAACTCTTTGTGCAAAACAAATACTAATTGATTGATGATTGAATATATATACATGTAAGTTGTAAATATTACATCCCCATAGTAAAAAATTACTGAGAAACAAAAGTGATTTTACATCTTATAGAATTAGTATGCGAAAAAAATTGTTATCATATATCACCAAGTATTTTTTTTAAACATATGTTTAATGTATATCTCCACTTATATTAGCCATATTTTTCCGCAATTTTGGAGTGGCTAAAATCCATATTTTTAATAGTTTGGTCAAGCTTTGATTAAACATGGGCAGATTGATATATAGTTTAAGAAGAATGACATATTGATATATAGCTTGAGAAAATAGAAAAAATGAAAAATTTAAAAGAAGGGTAAAACGGTCAATCAATCTCAAAAGGAAAAAAAATAGACTGAGGATGAAAAAAAATAAGACCAAATATGTTCAAAATTTATAACAGTGACAAAAAAGACAAAGAAAAAAAAATCAAAAATAGTCTAAATAAAAAAAGAAAATACACTTAAGACAAAAAAGAAATAGAAAAAAAATTAGACCAAATATGTTAAAAATGTACAAGATTGAGTTTTTTTCTTTTAATTTTTTTCCTTATTTTTTCTTCAATTTTTTTACAATGATAGAAAAGACTAAAAGTGAAAAATAAAATAAAATAAAAAATTAAACATATAAATCAAAAAGATGAAAATAGACTGAGTACAAAAAAAATTGAGAATAAATAAAATCAAGTTGAAAACTTACAACGGTGATTTCTTTTTATTCTATTTTTTTTTATTGTATGATATATAATATCATCCTATACACTTTTTGTTATATCTCACAATACATATCGCAACACTTGGGAATCGTATTATATCGTATGAAGTAACAACACTAATAACTATGTATTAGACAATTTTATTTCATATAATACACAAATTTATTCCCCTTGTATAAATAAAATTTTCTTTTTGTTTACCCAAGTAGCTCTGAACACTGAACTGATCCATTGCGATGGACATTGGTCGTACAACAACTAATCTCTTCTCAAAACGAAACGCACGTGAAGGGGTGTGTCGTCGCTCTCCTCATCTGCCATTCCGAGGAGCACCGTTTTGCAGACCCAATCCAATGCATAGGGCACAAACCCAAACGACGTGCCGTGCGCACGCGGAAGAAGGGGTGTTTTAGGCATTTCATTTATGCAACGGCTAAGTCACAGCCTTTGTTCTGTTGATTCATTCCCTTGTCAGTTGTCAGTTGTCACACGCGTCTTTAACCGTGACACCACCAAACCAATAACCTGTGACTCGGTCACGTGATCTCTAAATTTTAAAATGCGCCGTAATGAAATTTTTTACGCGTTCATTTTTTTTTTTCTCCGGTCAATATTTATATTGAGCCAAAATGATATTATTTTGAGGTGATAATTAAAGTATTTTTTGAATTATAGTTTATTTTAAAATTATAATAATTTTTTATTATAATTTTTTAATTTTTCAATTAAAAATATATTATTTTGGAACCGTAAAATTATTAAAGGATTTTTATATATCATCAATATATTAATTGACAATTCGGTTAGTCCGATATGACGAGGTAAGATTATATGAGTAGCAGCTTACCAAAAAAAAAAAATTATATGAGTAGCAAATTTCTTCCTATTAATTTTTTAATACAATTATATTCTCATATACTCGAATTTAAAATCACTAATTGAACTAAAATAACTTTTTATTAATTGATTTACATGTTTGATGGTTAGTAATCAAACTTTTTATGTTGAAGTTTCTGACTTCCATTTCTCTTTTTTGGTTACAGAAAAAAAAAAAAAAAAAAAAAAGAGAAATGGAAGTGAGAAAATTCAACATAAAAAGTTTGATTACTAACCATCAAATATGGAGATCAATTGAAAAAGAGTTATTTTACTTGAATTAGTGATTTTAAACTTGAGTATATGAGAATATAATTGTATTAAAAAATTAATAGGAAGAAATTTGCTACTCATATAATTATTTTTTTTCTGTAACCAAAAAAGAGAAATGGAAGTGTAACAATCTTCTGCCAGATTTTCGTACTCAACTTAACTAATAAGGATCAAAATTAAGCTCGTAACGGGGCATTTTATTTTGGATTTTGTGTTACTTTTTTTTGGTAAATAGGATTTTGTGTTACTTAGTGGTGCATACCCAACTAGGGTCTCAAAACCTTTTGGAACCTCTTTTGTAAGTGGGTATTCAACTTTACTTTTTGATGGGAATCCAAATTCGGAGGATGACTTACAATTAACTCCTCATGCCAAAGGCCCCCTCAGTAAGGGTTTAGTGGGAACCTCCTTTCCCATTATGATTTCTTATTGCTCTTGTTTTCTTATGAGTAGCTATTGCCATTTCTAACTTTGTATTATATTACGAGCTAATAATAGTTACATAAATTTTATTATTACAATTTTTCATACTCAAAGGAAAATTTATTTGTACCATTTTGTTTTTTCTAATATTATTTTAGAAGAATTTATCTAATATTCACCTAAACAACGTCGTGTTGGGGAGAAAATCATGATATGTTGGTAATTTTGATTTATTCTAAGATTATAATAATTTATATCATTCTAATTTTTTAATCTTTCAACCCAAAATATTGTCGTTTCGGTTAACATCACACAAAGATTTCAAAAGTAACATTATATACTTTGTTATAAAAAAAAAACATTATATACTTTGTTCCCTTTTAAAAATTATGATTTGATTAACAGTGTGTGTTTGGACTAGTTTATAATTAAAAAATTTGCTAAGAGGATTTTTTTGGAAAAAAAAAACAGTTATTTCCAGTGTTAAGAAAACCGGACTGACCTGGCCGGGTTGACCCGGAAACCGATAAACCGGTCCGGTTGATGCAACGGACCGACCATGTATTAGAACCGGAGGGACCCAGTCTGACCCTGCCGATTTTCATGAAAATTGATGACCCAGTCGGTTAACCGATGACCCGATCCGGTCCCAAAAAAAAAAATCATAATGGACATATTTGAATATTTTGTTTGCTTATTGACTTACACAAATCATGTACCTATAACACTAATATTATCTCAATCATGCACTATGCAGAAAATTTTGATTTGATTTATAGTTAGAGATATCATTTTCTTAACCTAATATCGTGTATCACGATCATTATATTTTGTTTGATCTTTTATTGGATAATAATATGTGATTTATTATTTTTTATATTAAAATATTTGAAATTTTTATCATTATTATTATATATTTGAGTATGTTTGTAATTTTTTAATATAAATTATAAAATTGCATATAATTATCGAGTCATGCAGTTGAACCAGTGACCCACTGATTGAACCAGTGACCCAGTACCTCGACCAGGTCAATGACCAAACTGGGTTTAATAACATTGGTTATTTCCTTACATTTAATAAAAGCCAAACATGATTTTTTTTTTATATACAAAACATGATTCTTATAACTTAAGAGTGTTGAGTTTATGCAAGTACCTATATGAAGTTTCTAAACATAGGAATTTCACATTCTTTTGGCCTAGTGTGTATTGTGTAACAGCCCGTGTTAACCCGGATTGTTAACACACTATCGTATTAAGCCACGCTTAATTAAAATGCGGAATAACTTTTTCTTTAATTCAATTATGACGTCATTAACTTAACCAGCTTGATTACTTAATCATTTTCATAAAAATACTGCCTGTATGTAAATTGCAAGACAACTAACTGAAATACCTCATATATAAATAATGCGTGAGTATCTAAAGCCACAGGTCTACACAAGTAGCCTGGGTCAAAATCCTGATACTTTAATTACAACATTAACCTAAAAGACCAAAGTCAAACATGTGGCATGGACAAACCCCATGCTCACCAAATAAGGCAACAGAGCCCAATAACAGTCATAACATAAACTCAACAGAAAACATAAACAACAGTCGGAAATAAAAACAGCAGTCAGCATATCATCAAATCAACTCAGCTCTGGCCTCCTGCCACCCGAGCCCTCAACATTACCTGATCCTGAAATAAGCGTCCCCAAACGTGGGGTGAGATCTCTAACAAGAAATCTCAGTAAGACAAGGGGTCCTCAAGGAGTCTCCACCCCAAACTCACTTACATGTGTGATATAAGTTCAAAAACAGTATTTACAATATAAGTTCCAAAACTATGCGATGCAGCAATTAATCATGTCATGTGTGCTTTCAAATCTACTGGCCAGAGAAATGTAGAATTACGTCTACGCCTACATGAGTACATGGATACTACCTGCACCTCACCCACATGCTTCTCCATCTTGTATGTACTACATACTCAGGATTGCCGTCTAGGTGGACACCACATGCATATCATAATAGCTCATTACATATAAACAGCTCAACAGCATTTCAAAATAATCAAAGCATGTAACACAGCATGCATAAACCCATCCCCATGGGACATGGTGGAACATCAAAATGGCTAAACCGAGGACACGAAAGCTTACCTTGCAAGCTAGCTATCCAAACCAAGAGTCCAACCACTCACAAGTCCACAAACAGCAGTATCACAATCTGATATGGACCATAAACAAGTCAATATAAATGCATCACAAGCATACAACTTAAAGACTACGCCTTTCCTTTACGTTTTACGTCTTAAGGCTTCCAACAAAGCCATAAGCCCTTAATCATGTGATTCTGACTTAGTTCCTTTATTACAGAAGTTCAACTTCCTTAAACTAGGGTCCACACACACCCCATAGCTTACTGTTCATACAGTAAAGCTACTGTCTGCGCAGAACCCAGGATATCCGGATATCAGAAGGGGCATATCCGGATATGTCATATCCGGATATCACACTGGACATATCCGGATATGTCATATCCGGATACCCAGATCCCATATCCGGATATCAATATCCGGATACCATATCCGGATACTGATATCCGGATATCTGTTCGACAAATATCCGGATATCTCACGACAGAATGCAGTTTCTGCATTTCGTGAGTATCCATCCCAAAGGTCCAACTTTTAACACATGTACACGTTAAAGCATGCATCTTTAGTTCATTTTAGGTTCATATACCTTATACCCTCTTGTTTACTCATTAAACATGGCCAAGACATCAACTTTAAGCATCATAAACTCATGATCAAAGTGAGGTAACTTACCAAAGTTCAAAACAGAGGCAAGGTGTGCTCTTGGAGCTCTCCCAAGACACTTCAAACTCAGCCTAAGTAGGAGCACGAAAATGGCACACCAATGTGGGTTCTTGCACCACAAGGTGGCACTTTGAAGCTCACAATGACTACCACAAGGTAGCCATCACTAAAGCTCCAAACTCAGCTCACTAACTACCCCTCAACTCAGAAAGACAAGGCTCACCACACACAATATGCACCCAAGCACTCTCCAATGCCCACACTCAAGTGTTTACTTGATCAAGAAGAGAAACAATGATCAAAGGAGGTGACTTTGGTGAGAAGAGGAGGAAGAAATGAAGAACAAGGGGGGGCTGCCTCAAGGTTGCAGAAAACTCACGTAGGAAAATAAGGCTGCCTAGGGTTTAGTGCCATAATGTGTCTATTTATAGGCACAAGCCACTAATCGCACAGTATTAGCCTTAATCGCAAAGTAAAAGATATTGATCCCAAACTTCGGATTCTAGACCTACGCATTTTTCTAAGATTTGTCATATTTTTATTTTATTTTTCGGAGCACCTTTCCGGTACGCGCTTTTCCATAGCCAGTATCAGTTATGGCATCAGATTACGTCATTTTGACTTGAAACTTGTTTTACAAGTCCCACATAATATTCTAGTAATTATCATGCATTCGTTATAATTTTCCGGGATACTTTTCCGGTACGCATTTATACCGAGTAGCAGAACCGGTATCTGCGCTTTTCTTCCGAAAAGCGACTTTCAGCATTTTTACTCACTCAATATAATTATCTAAGCCCATTAATAATTATTAGGGTCAATTATGGAATTATTTCCTAATTATCATAATTAATTCACTAATTACCTTAATTAGCGGTGCGGGTTCTTACATTCACCCCACCTTTTTAAGGATTTTGTCCTCAAAATCAGAAACATACCTGTCTCGAAAGTCGGGATACTGTCGGAGAAGCTCATCCTCTCGCTCTCAGGTACACTCCTCAGGAGTTCTTCCTGACCATTGTACTTTGACCATCGGAATGATCTTGCTTCTCAACTGCTTCTCGCCACGATCGAGAATCTTGAGTGGTCCGACGGGAGTCTTTAGGTTCTCCCGAACCTCCACATCATCCGGCTGCACCACGTGCGAAGGATCGGCTATGTATTTTCGAAGCTGAGACACGTGAAACACGTCGTGGATGTTGGCGAGGTTCGGAGGTAAGGCGAGTCGATAGGCAACTGGTCCTACTCTACCAAGGATCTGGTAGGGCCCTATGAATCGCGGGCTCAACTTCCTCACGCCGAGTGCCCGTCTAACACCGGTGACAGCTGAAAGTTTCACAAACACGTGCTCACCCTCACTGAACTCCAGTGGTCGATGCTTGACATCATAGTAGCTTTTCTGACGATTCTGCGCCTGCTTCAACTTTTCCCTGATCATCTGGATCTGAAGGGTAGTATCTTGGACAAAGTCCAAGCCGAACAACTCTTTATCTCCAACCTCAGACCAGCAGGTAGGAGTCCGACACCTCCTACCATACAGCGCCTCGTAGGGTGCCATGCCCAGACTAGCATGAAAACTGTTGTTGTACGAGAATTCAACCAACGGAAGGTACCTATCACATGCAGAACCCTGCTCCAACGTGCAAGCTCTCAACATGTCCTCCAATGTCTGGATGGTCCGCTCAGTCTGTCCGTCAGTCTGAGGGTGATAGGCGGTACTCAATCTCAACTGCGTACCAAAAGCCTCCTGCAGCGCCTCCCAGAACCGAGATGTGAACTTCGGGTCCCTATCACTGATGATACTCTCGGGCACCCCGTGAAGCCTCACAATCTCGCGGACGTATAGCTTGGCCAACTGCTCTGTAGTGAAGCTCACCTTCACTGGAAGAAAATGGGCAGACTTGGTCAATCTGTCCACAATGACCCAGATAGAGTCACAACCAGCCTGAGTTTTAGGCAATCCCACCACGAAGTCCATGGAAATACTCTCCCACTTCCACTGTGGAATCTCCAGAGGTTGAAGTTTACCAGACGGTTTCTGGTGCTCGATCTTTACTTTCTGACAAATAAGGCACTTGGACACGTAGACCGCTACGTCCTTCTTCATGCCCGGCCACCAAAAATTCCTCTTTAGGTCCTGGTACATTTTTGTAGCACCAGGGTGGATAGTGAACCGGCCCTTATGAGCCTCTGCCATAACCTCCTCAGTCAATGGCCCTCGAGGAATAACAATCCTCTTTTGGAACAGCAGCAAACCATCATCGTTCCAAGACACACCGTCCTGGTTTTTCACATAATCGAGGCATTCTCTTTGCACTTGCGCCTCTTTGATCTTTTCCATCAGCTCATTTATTACTTCTGCTGTTTCCATCTCAAGCAGTGCACCCCCAAACAAGGAGTTCACTCTCAAGTCTCTGAACTCCTCGATCATCTCGTAATCATTTATCATTAAGCTGGATAAGCTCACGGACTTCAGACTCAAAGCATCGGCTACCACATTGGCCTTGCCAGGATGGTACCTTAACTCAAAGTCGTAGTCTTTCAAGAACTCCATCCATCTTCGTTGTCTCATGTTCAACTCCTTCTGGTCAAACAGGTACTTCAGGCTCTTGTGATCACTGAATACAGCAAACTTCATGCCAAACAGGTAATGCCTCCAAATCTTGAAAGCAAAAACAATGGCTGCCAACTCCAAGTCGTGAGTCGGGTAGTTCTCCTCATGAGGTTTCAACTGTCTTGAAGCGTAAGCAACCGCTTTACCTTTCTGCATCAGCACACAGCCAAGTCCTTTACCAGAGGCATCGCAGTATAATTCGAATTGCTCCGCAGGATCAGGAAGGACTAACACAGGAGCAGTAGTCAGTCTCTCCTTCAACTCCTGGAAACACTCCTCACACTCATGTGTCCACACGAATGGAGTCTCCTTTCAGGTAAGGCGAGTCATCGGTAGCACCATCTTGGAGAATCCTTCTATGAACCTCCGATAGTAACCTGCCAAACCCAAGAAGCTTCTCACTTCTGTAACCGTCTTGGGCCTCTCCCAGTCCATCACGGCCTCAATCTTGTTAGGATCAACTGCAACTCCATTAGCAGAAATTACATGACCCAGAAATTTCACCGCCTTGAGCCAAAACTCACATTTTGACGGTTTAGCATATAGCTTTTTCTCTTTTAGCACTTGCAACACAATCTTCAAGTGCTCAGTATGCTCCTCCTCCGTCTTGGAGTAGATCAAGATGTCGTCAATGAAGACGATCACAAACTGATCCAGGTACGGCTGGAAGATTCTGTTCATGTAGTCCATGAACACTGCGGGTGCATTGGTGAGTCCAAACGGGATCACCAAGTACTCGTAGTGCCCGTACCTCGAGCGAAATGCTGTCTTTGGGACATCCTCCGGCTTTACCCGTATCTGATGATAACCGGACCGGAGATCAATCTTGGAATACACACAAGCACCCCTGAGCTGATCCAGCAAATCATCAATGCGTGGAAGAGGATACTTGTTCTTGATTGTCACCTTGTTCAACTGTCTGTAGTCGGTGCACAACCGCATGGTCCCATCTTTCTTTTTCACAAATATGACCGGTGCTCCCCAGGGAGACACACTCGGCCGAATAAAATCTTTTGCTGAAAGCTCCTCGATATGCTTCTTCAGCTCCGCCAACTCTGGTGGCGACATCCGGTATGGAGCCAACGATATAGGCCCCACACCAGGCAATAAGTCAATGGAGAACTCTATCTCCCTCTGTGGAGGAAACTCAGGAATCTCCTCAGGAAACACCTCGAGGAATTCCTTCACCACAGGAATGCCAGTGAGATCCTCCTGTGTCCCACTCACCAAGCCTCCCAACATGACATAGCCAAATGCCCCTGCTCTCAAGGCCCTCCTCGCCTGCAGGACTGAAATGAACGGTGAGGAACTGGCTGTGGACCCACCCGGAGACATCACCACTTTCTTGGCACAACAGTCAATCATTGCACAGTTTCTGGACAACCAATCCATGCCCAAAATAATTTGAAGGTTGGCCATCGGCAATCCTATCAGATCTACCGAGAAGTCACGGCCATCCCACTGAAACGCTACATCGCGATGAACAGTGGAGGTTAAACATTTTTCTCCGGTGGCGGTGGTAACCCGCATCGGTGGAGAAAGCACATCACTGGGCAACTCAAGCCCCACAGCAATAGGGGTAGCAACAAAAGAGTGCGTTGCCCCGGAATCAAACAATACATCAATAGCTGATCCACCAATGGTAACAGTACCTCTGACCAGGTTCGGAGCTCTGTCCGACTGCTGACGATCAAGTGTGTAGACTCGTCCGGTAGTAGGTGGCACGGCTGGTGCCCCAGTAGGAACCATCTGCAACGGCACAGCCTGTACTGCAGCAACTCTTGCCGACGGGCAATCTCTAGAGTAGTGGCCCTCCTTGCCACACTGGAAGCAAATCAGCTGACCGGTAGAGCACGGCCCAAAATGTGACTTCCCGCATCCAGAACATCTGGGAGCAGGAGGTCTAGCGGCGTTCCCCGGAGCAGCAGTCTTTCTGAACTGATTCGGCGCTTGCTTAGCCGCCATCTGCTTGCCCTTGCCCTTGTTCGCAAAATTTTTACTCTTCCAGGGAGTGGAACCGCCAGTACCCTGTGGCACCTCCATCTTGGCCTTCTTGGCCTTACTCGTGCTGTAGAAGTCCTCAATATCACGACACTGCTGGACCAGTGTCCCAAAATCTCTGGATGCAGACCCAGCTAAGTAACCAGCAATATCATCATTAAGTCCCCTGCGGAACTTAGCAGCCAAGAATGTAGGAGTAGGCCTCGCCATCCTGAAGTGTGAAAACTTCACCAGTTCATTAAACTTGGCCAGGTACTCGTCAACAGACAACGAGCCCTGAACCAATCGGTCAAACTCCCCCTGCTTCCTCTCCTGTGAGTCATAAGGGAAGTACTGACCCAGGAAGCTCTCCTCGAAGAATGGCCACGTCATCACATGACCCTGCATCTCGTAGACCTGAGATAGGTTGGTCCACCACTCATGGGCCTCGCCCTCCAGCATATAAGTGGCGAACAGCAGCTTCTGCGGATCCGTGCACTGCATGATCCGGAAAATCTTGTCCAGCGCTTGTAGCCATCTGGCAGCAGCAATGGGATCATACGATCCGTCGAAGGTAGGTGGCTTATGCTTGCGGAAAGCATTCAGTCGGCGATCGATCTCGTCACGATCCTCAGCAAGTACGGGGATAGTCTGCATAGCCCCCGTCAAATGACTACCCTCACCCATCTGGCTCTGGGTGTCCTCCTGTTGACTAGGCGGAGGTGGAGGCGGTGGCGGCGGTGGAGGTGGTGGAGGACCCTGGCCCGCAGCAGGACCAGCCCTCAACTCCTCCAACATGACCCTCATCATCGTCATGTTGGCCATCCGGTTCTCCTCCAGAACCTCTGCCGTGGTTTGCCGGTTCGCATCTCTAATTGCGTCCAGCATTGCCCGGTTCGCCAGCCTCGTGGCTTCCTGGTCGGCTAGTCGGGCCGCCTGCATCTCAGCCAATGCAGCCAGGACAGGATCCGATTGATTCCTCGCTAGTACTCGTGTTCCTCCTTGGCGGCACCATGACTCTGCACAAGTTACACAAAGAATGAGTTGATCAGGCCCACGCCATGTGGTCACATATGCATTATCATTACACACACCAGTCAGAGAGAACACAAAGTAGACACGCAACGACTCATCCTAAGTTATTGCAATACATACAGGCTTTTCCCTAGAAAGTGCTCTGATACCATAAAATGTAACAGCCCGTGTTAACCCGGATTGTTAACACACTATCGTATTAAGCCACGCTTAATTAAAATGCGGAATAACTTTTTCTTTAATTCAATTATGACGTCATTAACTTAACCAGCTTGATTACTTAATCATTTTCATAAAAATACTGCCTGTATGTAAATTGCAAGACAACTAACTGAAATACCTCATATATAAATAATGCGTGAGTATCTAAAGCCACAGGTCTACACAAGTAGCCTGGGTCAAAATCCTGATACTTTAATTACAACATTAACCTAAAAGACCAAAGTCAAACATGTGGCATGGACAAACCCCATGCTCACCAAATAAGGCAACAGAGCCCAATAACAGTCATAACATAAACTCAACAGAAAACATAAACAACAGTCGGAAATAAAAACAGCAGTCAGCATATCATCAAATCAACTCAGCTCTGGCCTCCTGCCACCCGAGCCCTCAACATTACCTGATCCTGAAATAAGCGTCCCCAAACGTGGGGTGAGATCTCTAACAAGAAATCTCAGTAAGACAAGGGGTCCTCAAGGAGTCTCCACCCCAAGCTCACTTACATGTGTAATATAAGTTCAAAAATAGTATTTACAATATAAGTTCCAAAACTATGCGATGCAGCAATTAATCATGTCATGTGTGCTTTCAAATCTACTGGCCAGAGAAATGTAGGAATACGTCTACGCCTACATGAGTACATGGATACTACCTGCACCTCACCCACATGCTTCTCCATCTTGTATGTACTACATACTCAGGATTGCCGTCTAGGTGGACACCACATGCATATCATAATAGCTCATTACATATAAACAGCTCAACAGCATTTCAAAATAATCAAAGCATGTAACACAGCATGCATAAACCCATCCCCATGGGACATGGTGGAACATCAAAATGGCTAAACCGAGGACACGAAAGCTTACCTTGCAAGCTAGCTATCCAAGCCAAGAGTCCAACCACTCACAAGTCCACAAACAGCAGTATCACAATCTGATATGGACCATAAACAAGTCAATATAAATGCATCACAAGCATACAACTTAAAGACTACGCCTTTCCTTTACGTTTTACGTCTTAAGGCTTCCAACAAAGCCATAAGCCCTTAATCATATGATTCTGACTTAGTTCCTTTATTACAGAAGTTCAACTTCCTTAAACTAGGGTCCACACACACCCCATAGCTTACTGTTCATACAGTAAAGCTACTGTCTGCGCAGAACCCAGGATATCCGTATATCAGAAGGGGCATATCCGGATATGTCATATCCGGATATCACACTGGACATATCCGGATATGTCATATCCGGATACCCAGATCCCATATCGGAATATCAATATCCGGATACCATATCCGGATACTGATATCCGGATATCTGTTCGACAAATATCCGGATATCTCACGACAGAATGCAGTTTCTGCATTTCGTGAGTATCCATCCCAAAGGTCCAACTTTTAACACATGTACACGTTAAAGCATGCATCTTTAGTTCATTTTAGGTTCATATACCTTATACCCTCTTGTTTACTCATTAAACATGGCCAAGACATCAACTTTAAGCATCATAAACTCATGATCAAAGTGAGGTAACTTACCAAAGTTCAAAACAGAGGCAAGGCGTGCTCTTGGAGCTCTCCCAAGACACTTCAAACTCAGCCTAAGTAGGAGCACGAAAATGGCACACCAATGTGGGTTCTTGCACCACAAGGTGGCACTTTGAAGCTCACAATGACTACCACAAGGTAGCCATCACTAAAGCTCCAAACTCAGCTCACTAACTACCCCTCAACTCAGAAAGACAAGGCTCACCACACACAATATGCACCCAAGCACTCTCCAATGCCCACACTCAAGTGTTTACTTGATCAAGAAGAGAAACAATGATCAAAGGAGGTGACTTTGGTGAGAAGAGGAGGAAGAAATGAAGAACAAGGGGGGGCTGCCTCAAGGTTGCAGAAAACTCACGTAGGAAAATAAGGCTGCCTAGGGTTTAGTGCCATAATGTGTCTATTTATAGGCACAAGCCACTAATCGCACAGTATTAGCCTTAATCGCAAAGTAAAAGATATTGATCCCAAACTTCGGATTCTAGACCTACGCATTTTTCTAAGATTTGTCATATTTTTATTTTATTTTTCGGAGCACCTTTCCGGTACGCGCTTTTCCATAGCCAGTATCAGTTATGGCATCAGATTACGTCATTTTGACTTGAAACTTGTTTTACAAGTCCCACATAATATTCTAGTATTTATCATGCATTCGTTATAATTTTCCGGGATACTTTTCCGGTACGCATTTATACCGAGTAGCAGAACCGGTATCTGCGCTTTTCTTCCGAAAAGCGACTTTCAGCATTTTTACTCACTCAATATAATTATCTAAGCCCATTAATAATTATTAGGGTCAATTATGGAATTATTTCCTAATTATCATAATTAATTCACTAATTACCTTAATTAGCGGTGCGGGTTCTTACATATTGCGGATAGGGATGTGCATAGGTTGATCCGAATCGATTCTTTTGAAAAATTGAACCGAATTGGTTTAAATGGTTCGTTTCGAAAATGGTTCGATTCGGTTCAAAACTGGTTTGATTCGAAAATGGTTAGAAAATTGGTTCGGGTCGAACCTATTTTGAAAAGAAAAAAAATTAAAAATTTTAAAAATCAATTTATAAAAATCAATTTGGTTCGGTTCGAAAACGGTTCGGTTCGGTTCGGAAATGGTTCGGCTTTTAAACTGGTCCGGTTTGGTTCATGAACTGGTTCTTTACAAATTGGTTCGGTTCATGAACTAATTTTTAAAAATCGATTATTGTAAATGCAGTTCAGTTCGGTTCATGATTTGGTTTAATCTTTTGGTTATTTCACACACCCCTAATTACAGATTAGTCAGATGTAGCTTTGGACGCTCTCTTTTCATTCAAACAGAGAAAAAAAACTATTAATTCTAAAGCATACATATATGAATATATGATTTTAAAATTGTTTAATGAGTCATATACTAATCACGAATCATACATTTTTCATCATTTAATTTTTAATAGTTATTGAGCCTTGCCTCACTTGGCAATTTTAAATGTGGAATTTAATTTCCATGTATGCCACTTCTCCAATTATAGAGTAAGAAGGGGGTGAGAGGGTTATTCTCCTCTTCACTTTTTAAAACTAGATATTAGTCCATATAGTTAGGCGGGTAAATAAGTTACCTTAGGTTAAGTTTTGGCTTAAATAGGTTAGGTCTGTATAAAAAATAGTAGGTGTGGCCTGGCCTATTAGTCCGTGTAAGTCTCAAATTACAAGTCTGACCTGACCTATATTTAAAATGTAAAAGCCTTGGCCTAGGCCTGTTAGCCTGTTTAAGCCTATTAAACATGAGTTTTATAAAAGTTATGTTGTAGGAAAAGTGATTGTGTTATGTTATATAGATTCATTTTCCGTGCTATAGTTTTTTTTTTTGCTTCAAAAAATGCGGGTCCCACAAAATGTTGTGTGTGTAGGAAATTTTTTGTGGTCATGTTAAATGACGTATGCAAACCTCATTAAACATTCAACAATAAAAAAATAACTAAAACAATATTATTTTATTAGTCAAAATTATTAAAATAATAATTTCATTTATTATATTTTAAATAAATAATATGATATAGGTCGGCCTGTAACTTATAGGCCCGACATGTACAAAAAGCCTATAACCTGTTTTCTAAATAATTCTTTTTAAAAGTCTAGGCCTGTTCTATTTTACTATTTATAATAGGTCAAGCCTGGCCTAATATTAGGGTTGGCAAAACGGGCCAACCTGGCTCAACCCGACCCAACCCGCGTTCAACCCGAAAAAAATGAGTCAGGTTAGGGTTGGCTCGAAAAATAAACGAGTCAGAAAACTCAACCCAACCCGACCCGAGTCGGGTTAGGGTTGTCTCGTGGGTTGGCTCGAAAAAATAAAATAAAAAAAATAAAATTTCATTGATGCTGTAACTTCTAATTTTTTTTCTTAAATTATTAATTCATTCAATACAAAGACATTATATAGGTAAACCACAGAAAATTTCTTTTGCATTTTGGACTTGGACTTATTGGCAATTGTCACCACATTCACACTGTCACACATGCTATAAAAAAGGTTCTTAATGCACAATTTTGGACTCATTAGTAGCTGCAGGGTATTTTTGGTTAGGTCTTTGGAATTAGGATTTTAGGTTTTAACTTTTCACTTTACCTTCATTAATTTTTATACTTTTATATTTAAAAAAAAAATAACCTGCGAGCCAACCCGTTTGACCCGTGGGTTGGCTCGATTTTTTTCCGAGCTAAAACGAGTCGAGCTGAATCGAGTTACTAACTCATTTTCCTTAACCCAACCGACTCATTTTAGTCGGGTTACGAGCTAACCTGATGGGTTGACTCATCTTTGCCGAGCTTACCTAATATCGGCAGGCTGTAAACCCATGTAGACCGGCCCAGCCCATTTACATCCCTACATATAGCATTTGAGAAGTCATATTTGATATCATCTATTATATTATTACAAGAGTTGTTTGCTGTATTTTTCCCTAATTTAAATAAAAAAGGGGGTAACGTTGGCTTTATTTAAACATAATTTGTAAATATATAAAAAGAAAATTAAAATTAATTTTATGTTTTAGTCAATCTCAAATATATTTAATATTTGGGGTAATATATTTTTATACTATATAAAAATAAGAAGTTTTACACTAAATCTTAATCATTGATTACTTATATTTAATGGCTTAAACATCTAATAAATCGGAATCATTAAATATAAATATAATCAACGATAAAGATTGAGAATGTAATTTACGTTGATATAAAATGATCTTAATCCTTAATATTATATAATAATTAAGGAGATTAATTTTTTGATTTTACTTGAAAATTGCTATTCACTATATAAATGGGTCCAAAAAAAAGTGAAAAGATGAAAAGATCAATATGAGATCCTCTCATATATTCTATATGTAGTATGAAAAAAAGTTTATTAAAATGAGAAAAATACTTTTCAATAATTAAATAAATAAGATAGAAGTAACTGATTTATTTCTACTTGAAAAAGGAAACAAGGGAATGCAGAAGGAACCAGAATATCAGAGAGACATACAGAAAAAAACAATTGGTTTAGCCTGCGTGGAATGACCCAACTCCCAACGGGTCAGGGGTACCTGCACTTTCTTTTCACATACTGACACTGTGAACTGTGTGAACCCATCCATCCCTCAGGGTTTCTTCTTTCGGAACTATTCACCTTTGGCAATTGGCATATTATACCCTAAAAACGGCGCATTATTATTATTATTATTATTATTATTATTATTATCACGTGCATTTTAAATTTCTCAAAACAAAAATAAATAAATGATTGTAACTCAATTTATATATGAGAGCTAAATATTAGAGGTAAGTACGTGCAGGTAAGAATATATATTTAATCACCCAATACAATTTTAGAAAAGTTTAAAATCTTAATTCTGATCCGTCTTTAACAGAATTACCTCTCATAAAAAATATATTTAAATAAAAAAAATAAAAATTACAATTCATAAACAAAAAGAACAAAGCACATTAAATAAATATGAGAGATTAATATTTTTTATATTATAAAATATTTTTTTATCTTTTACAAATACATAAAAATATGTGAAACTCATATTTTTATTCTTTCTCTTTTCTTCATATAATCTCACATGAATTTTACACAATTTTATAAAATGGAAAAGATATTGTAATAATCATAAACATTAATTTCTCGTTAAATATAATTCCATTATATTTATTTTTCAATGATTATAATTTCCCGTATCTAATATTTTATATTGATTTTCACTTGCCTCTCAAATTTTTCAACCATATAAATCTTAAATATAATCGTTAAATGCTTATTGGTTGTTACACTTCCTCTGTTATACATATATAATTTATAACAAACATTAATTTCTAAATATAATTCCATAAATTTTTCAACGTGTCTTTTGAGGCTTATTGACTACTGAGGCACAAAATATTGAATAAAACAGAAAACAAGACAACTGGCTACCGCCACTTTCCTTATCCAAGCAGCCGAATCCGCGACGCTTTTCGCTTTCCCAGTGCAACCGGTTATTCCGGTCACCACTGTACCCCACTAAAATCCTCTTTATCTCGCTTTCTCTGCTAAACTCATTACGCCACCATTGCTGAGTTACATCCACCGAGTCATGAACTCGCTCTTCTCTTCTCCATAAACACACACTCACACACACACACACAAAACTGCATTCTCTTCTCTTATTCTTTCAGAAACCATGAATTCCCGTTTTGCCCCTCGCTTCCCTCTCTATTTCCCAATCACTACCACTGAACCAAAACCCCTAATCGGTGGCAACCACACATCAGCACGATTCTGCTCCCGATAATCAAAAATCAGATTTCTCGTTATTTTTTTTTATTTTCACCATTTTTTAAATTATTAATTTTTCTGTGAAGATAGAAAAAGGTGCACAGTGGTTACCATGGAACCTACCGCAGGCAAGCCCGGCTCTCTCCGGAACTTTATGATACGGTTACTCATCTTCGGCGTTTTCATCATTGCCGTCCGTTTCGCTTACGTCATTGCAGTCGCCGGCGAATCCTGCAACGTCGGCGATTTCTGCTTCTTCTCTCTGCCGGAAACTCTCAGCCTCGCCATCGTTGGCGCCGATTCCGGCCGCCTCGCCGTTGAGTCTGATTCCGGCGGTGGTTCGGCGCTGCCGGAGGTTTACACCAGCAAGGACTGGATCAACGGCGTCCGTTTCTACTCGTCCGTGTTCCAGGATCTTGTCGCCGGCGGTTTCCTCTCTCCGGAGTCGAAGTCGCTGTGCGTGGAGACTCCGACCGGGCGCGACGTCTTTGCGCTGAGGGAGATCGGCGTCCGAGACGCCGTCGGGATCGCGAGGAAGGCGGCGAAGCCGCTGGTAAAGTTGGGGAGGGTTGACCGGATTCCGTTCGGCGATGGCACCTTTGACTTCGTGTTTGCCGGCGAGGGAATATTCGAGAGGTCGGCGAAACCATCGGCATTTGCTGCGGAAATAGCCAGGACCCTGAAACACGGAGGGTTCGCGGTGTTCCATTTTACAAAACCTAAAGATACGTATAGTTTTAATTCATTCCTTGATTTATTCAATTGTTTCAGAGTAGTGAAGTTGCATGGCATGGAAGGGTTTGACTTATCAATGCCTTATATACATGAAATTGTTTTGAAAAATGAGTGTGGTGATGGTGCTGGTAAATTTGATGTTGATGATTCAAATGGAAAGTGTTATGTTCCTGGGTATAAGCATGATTTGGTTAGGAATGCTGAGCCTTTGATTGCAGAGGAGCCATTGAAGCCATGGATTACTTTGAAAAGGAATGCAAAGAACATAAAGTACCTTACTTCAATGGTTAATATAAACTTTAAGGATAGGTATTTGTATGTTGATGTTGGAGCTAGAAGCTATGGCTCTAGCATAGGGTCATGGTTTAGGAAACAGTATCCTAAGCAGAACAAGACCTTTCATGTGTATGCAATTGAAGCTGACAAGACTTTTCATCAGGAGTATGGATTGAAGAAGGGGGTCACTTTAGTTCCTTATGCTGCGTGGGTGAAGAATGAGACCTTGGTGTTTGAGATTCATCGCGATCCCGGGGAGCAGGTTGAGGTTAAAGGGAGGGGAATGGGTAGGATTCAACCTTTGCAGTCTTCTGGGGAGTTTGATGGTGAAATGGAAAAGATAAGGGGATTTGATTTTGCTAACTGGTTGAAGAACACGGTTTCAAAGAATGATTTTGTTGTGATGAAAATGGATGTGGAGGGTACTGAATTTGATCTAATTCCGAGGTTGTTTGAAACTGGGGCTATCTGTTTGGTAGACGAGATTTTCCTTGAATGCCATTATAATAGGTGGCAGAGATGTTGCCCTGGGCAGAGGAGTTCAAAATATGAGAAAACATATGACCAATGCTTGGAGCTCTTCAATTCTCTTAGACGAAGTGGAGTTCTTGTTCATCAATGGTGGTGATTGCTTGATAGGTGAAATCCTATACTTCTTCTGTAACATTATTGTTTTTCTTTTGACCTTCTACATGTTTCTTCTTCAAAGTTTTCTTCCCCCTCTTTTTTTTTTTTTTTTTTTTTTACCTCAGACAATAGAGAAAATTACCGTGTTTCAAATTTCTTCCCTCGTGACAGTTGCAACTAAAGTTGAAATCATGTCTTTAAATCAACGATATTTGTTACACGAGCCTCTTCTTTTACGTTTTTAGATATAGAAATTGGTATATGGATTTAGTAATCTCTTATTTTATTATCTCTGAAGATAATTTGATTGTTCCATTTTGTTATTGTTCCATTTTGTTACTAATAATTTGTTAAATGTTGGGGCTCACTTGAAAGATAGTGACAGTTTTCTTTATGTTCCTGTCCTCTGGATAGGATGGTGTTGATCATTGCCATTATTGCAGAATAGCGGTGATTTGTGAGACTTGATGTTATTTTCCTATACTCCTATATGCCTATTGCAGATAATTCAATCTATTAAGGACTCCTTTGTTGTAATCTAGAGGCAAATGACAAACTTGAGTTTGTAGCAAATAGTTTTTTCCTTTGTTTTATTGGTTTCCTTTTTATGTACTCAGTTAATTTCCCGTTCCTGATAATTTTGATTATTTATATACATCAATCAGTAATTAGTCCTAATCATTCTTTTTTTGGGTTGTACTGAAGATGCAAGTACCTAACAATTACTCCTAAGTGAGAGAGGAGGATAGGTGGCTTGGTAGAGAGGTCTGAGCCACTGAAAGCATTTTCACACCCATGTCTGGTGCTAATTGAAGTACTCTCTTACCCAAAATAGTTACATGATTTGTTAGTAGTTCTTGGGTGTTTATTGCCCATGTCTTCAGAAACTCTGATTGTTAAGATGCGAGATGTCATTAATTAGCGCCAAAATGTAAGACTATACAAGTGCTGTTTAAGTGGGGTCTATTCCATTAGTATGGTTGTTGAAAGGCCATTTTCATTTATAAGAAGGTTGTAAGCACTTACATAATTTCCATGGGACACCACATGGATATCAACGTTGCAACACAAACAAATTATTGTTCACATGCTATTTTCGTCATACTAAAATGTTAGTGTTAACTTGTTTTTTGAAGTGTCGCATCACTATAAAAAAAAAAGGAAAAGAATTGTGTACATTAATAGCTTATATCTTCCAATATCGATATCTTTCGTTCGACGAATTTGCAACTACAGTGAAATCAGTTTCATTGAATATTGTCTATTTGTTCAGTTCCTGAGCTCTCTAATATTAACACCAATAATTTCTTTTCAACCTTCCTATTTAAAGATTTTTGGGAGAACAAAGTAATTAATGGTTGAACAGATAATAAGCTGGAGTGCGTTTTATGTTATGGCGGTGATGGTGGGATGCTGTAATGATGCTTTTAATATAGCATGATCTGAATGCTTTTCTTCATTGTCTTTTTTCTTTTCTCTCTTTACCATGGCGGTGGTTGGGATGATAGGTTCAAATGGCTTTTGACTGTAGCCACAGTGAGTCTGTGTGGGGCTCTGTTAAAGGCACCTGGTGGTTGAAGAAAGACTAAATGCACGAGAAAAGGATCGCAATGGGGTGACTTTCTATTATTAATTGGTGACAGCGAAAACGCGTGCCCAAATTATGAGTTGGGACTTGGCTGGATATTGATTATAATCAAGATTCCAGATTAATGTCAAGCACATGAATAAAATAAAGACAAAAAATAGAGGTAAAAATCTTGGCATCTTCTCATCATCTATTGGGAGAAAGAAGGTGATGGTAAAAGTGGTAAACCCCTCGTTGCAAAAAAGTTAGGAACATGTATTCTTCGGAGTGTAATAGCCATGAAATAAAGGTATCTAAGGGGTTCATGAATGTAGTTCTTTAAATCCGGGGCCAAAAGAACATAGATTGCGCCAGTAGTGAGAATTAGACTTGTTTTGTTGCTAGATCCCTGGACATGTTGGGTCATCTGTGTTGGACCTGTTGGAGAGTTATGGGAATTAGAATTTTGTAGGACAGGGAAGAGGTAACTTTTGTGTTTGAGATTTCAAGATTCTTTGCTTTCCCATGCATCCTTTTTTTTTTTTTTTTTTTTGGAAAAATGTAAATATATAAATTAGACCCAAAGAGATACAATATAGCTGGGGTATACCCCGCAAAATCAGGAATAATAGTCAACAAATGCTCCTAGTGCAAAAGCCAAGCCAGAGCTAGACCACTAAGCGCATATGCCTAATACAAGTCGGTTAGATGTGAGTGTCTATACACAAGAAATTTAATCTTGTCAATAACATCATTTACAAAAAAAGGACCCATGATCAAAATGAATTGGGCTAGAGTAGACTTTGATCTAAATAGGTTATGTTTATGCAAAATATTTTGAATCTGACTTGGTCTACTAGTATCGTGCAAGTTATATTATAAATTTGGCTTGGTTTATATTTAAAAATCAAAAAGCATGGCTTAGACCTATGTTTAGACTGTTTAACCTATCAAGTCTTCAATAATAATAATAACAATAATAATAATTCTTTATTAATTAAAATTATATAAATATTTATTTTATATTAATTAAAATAAATAATACAATATGGTATAAACCGACTTGTAAACTTATTGGTCAAATTTTGTTAAAATTATACCGTCTAACACAGTTATCCCCTAAACTTGAGGAGTGCATTTTCTTGTACAAGTCTTCAAGTGACAAATCAAATATCAACTAAAATTTTATTTCTTAGTATAGGGTGTGGATTCCACTTTGTTAAAGTATTGATTTTACGAACTGACCAAGGTTTACCAATCAATTGGAAAATTATTTACAACAGACTAATATCTTTTCTTCTTAGGGTAACAAGCGTAAATGCATAAAACATCTATAGGAGTTAAATTCAAAGCATAGTCACCAAAAAAAAAAAAAAAAAAATGAAAGCATAGGACATCTTTGTGTGGAAGGTGCTGTTGGCATCTTCAATGAATTTTTGTGATCAATTTTGGGGAAAACTCCACCAGGGTAAGTGCTAGGTTCTCTTTCAACATCACTATCATGACATTATGAGGCTTCCACTTATCATTCTCTCAAACGGCCTAACTATTGCTATCTACGCGGAGTTTGCGTCTGTTCGTTTTGGATTAAATTTGTAAGTGTCATTGTCCCAGTGACAATGATCTTTCATCGAATCAAAACTTGCGTATTGCATTTGGTCAAGCAATTACACAAGCCAAAGGAAGAAAAGCAAAATTTAATCAAGAATCCTCCAATCTCAACCAGCAAATGTATCATAACACAAGTGTTGTATTATTAGGCAAGTGGGAACCATAGACATTTTTAATAAATCCATCCAGTTAGCCCGTTATTATCCTCTAAATTGGGACATGAGATTTTAAAGCCAACCTTCAAAAAAATTCATTTTCTTCTATAGTACATGTGGATTTTCTGCTCCCTCTGTTTAGGGTGTTCGTGGTATGGATTGGATCGGTTTTGGAAGCAAAATCTGATCCCATACCTTCGGTTTGATCATTCGGTTTTGATTTTTTTTCAAATCCGATCCGATCCAATCCAATTTTTTTCGGTTTGGATTGGATCAGTTTTCGATTTTTTGAAAATCCTAAATTTCATTTCATAATTATTGTGCAAATAACATCTTTTGTATATATTGGATTTATAAAACAAAAAAATTGAAATACTAAAGCATTAATAAATTATAATATAGTTTTTATTTTTGCAACAAGATATGAAGCTCTACAAAGATAAAATTTTGTTGATGTAATTAGATTTTTTCTTGGGTTTAGTTGATGGGTTAATGGGTGTTGGGTTTATAAATTTTTAGGCTATGATTAGGGAAAGACCCAAGTAAGTAGAGGAAAATTAATATATTGGATCGGTTTGCATTGGATCAGTTTTCATCAACCCATCCAAAAACCGATCCGATCCAATTAAAATTTTCAGTTATTGGTTTTTTGATTTTCGGTTTATTCGGTTTATTCGGTTATCGGTTTTTCAGTTCGGTCACCGCGATTTGAATCGGTTTGGATCGGTTTTTCATGTTAAAACGTTATTATTTTTTTGGTACATTAAAACATTATTTTAATGTAAGAGTGCGTTTGCATATACTCTAAAGAAAAATATTTTTATGATATAACTTTTAATTATGATATAACTTTTAAATTTTGTTTTCATAGGCTACTTTTTCGAACTACTAAATAAAGCATTTAAATTGTTCTTTTTGGATTGTTTTTTTAAAAAATCTTAATTATCATAAAAAAATATTAAACATGTTTTTAATTAAAAAAGTACTTCCATTTTTAAAAAGAACAACCAACGACCCTAAATATAAACGGGTTTTACTATTTTTAAAAATAAAAGTTTTTTTTAAACAGAAATTTACAAATTCGAAATAGTATTCTTAGCCGAACATGTTTAATACTTATGATAGTTCTTTAGAAACCGTAATAGAATAAGATTTGTGGGATTATTATGCAGGTTCATGCTAGTTTAATAGTCTATGGTGCCATTCTAACCGAAATCAAATGCATTGCTGCATGTTTATGTAGAGGATAAACAATGCACTGATATTTTTGAAATCCATCTCTATTCATACATTTTCCTATAGCTGCAATAAGATAGTTGCTGCCATTTTCCTTGTTTTCTTATATATATATTACGAGGATAGGATATTATGCTTATTTATTTTTATGCATACGCTCTCTACTTATATCTTAGATCAGAATATCAAGAATAGAGAGAAATTGAAAATATTAATTAGATAAAATTCTGATCTAATGATATAAAAATAAATAGGTAGAGTAAGTATAATATTTATTTATTTATTTTTTATTTTTTTGGCTTGCCTACCCCACTAAGAAAAAAATTAAAATAAAATAAATCAAGGTGTAATAGACTATTTGGCTGTTGATTATTGTGCAACTGAGCAAGTGGGATATAATGTGTTCTTCACAAAACCACCCATTTTCTTGTTGGACCATTAAAGTTACAAATGCATGGTCCTACTGCATTATTCAATTTCCTTCCATATTATATGTTGAATTTCTATTGGTGATTTATCCATATGTTCAAAACCCATTAACCTCATGATTGCAATTAAAAGTAAAAAAATTAACCCATTTTTTTATTTATTCGAATCACTTATCTTAATTTCGTGTTACTGTTCCTTCAATTAACTGAGTAAAGTTCGTGTTAAATCCAAACCAATACTTGTTTGGTTCTCAATTTTTGAGTCTCAAAGTCCTAATCTGATTGATTTCTTTTTTCAGTTTCTAAGCTTTTAAAAATTGTCCTTTTAAACTTTAGTAACTTGGTCTTCATTTTCTTCTACAATTATTTTTTTGTTTATTCTGACATTCTCACCCAGCAGTGTCCAAATCATTACTTGAATTGCTTTTTGTTATATTTGTTATCCAACTTTGCTATTATATTTTAGAAAATATCAATCTATATAATTGATTTAACTACTCCCTCGGATTAATGATAAGCAAGAAGTTAGTATTTTACCACACAACTAGTAATTATTCTCAAAATTTTAGAATGAAAGAAAAGTATAGATGTAGCTAAAATCCTAAAAAAAAATTATCTTTTTATTTTAATCCAATGATTAAAATCGCACCAACCTATTGGATTAGTTTATTTGTGATCACTTATAAATATTTCAAAAACTAAACCAGACTAACTTAATTAAATTTAAATATTTATTTTTGTAATCCCAAACCTAACTCAAACTAACCAGTAAACATTTTTAATTTACATTTTCCGAATATTTTTTTTAAGGTTACATTTATATTTTTTATGGCCAAGTAGGATATGAATTTCTCATGTATTATTTAACATGATAATTATATCTAAATTCTTATATATTTTTCTCTTATATCATATCACAATTAATTTATCTACCAACAATTGAAATTATCTCGCACAACATTTTCATATTAACTCCACATAACATCATTTGCTAAAGTTTGACTTTGTTGAACTTCATCCTCGGACACAAGTGTACACAGACTTTGTAGTTGTAAGGTCACCCTATAATTTTAAGAGATGCAGCTAGCTGAGAGGACATGCAGTTTGATATGATGTGAGCTCTACACTTTGAAGTCATGCATGGATCGTTACACTATTCTCCTATTTATTTCCCAAGTCTTGGTCTCTTCACCTTACATTAATGCTTACATCTGCTTTTTCGGGGATTAATTTTCTGTCAACATGGAAGACGAGACTCGTGTGTGGGACAAAGTAACACATTTGGTTAAAATTAGATGGGAATTGTCAAGCACTCACACTTCGAAAATTCAGACGTGTCGTATCTGTTACTTTCTGACATTCTCGGACACTTCTCGACACTCCAACACGTATTATAGAAATTCAAAAAAAAAAGGTTCAAATGTTGTGTTGCATTTGAGTTTTTAGTTCCAACTATTAGATTTTTTTACCATTTTATTGAGTTTAATATAAATATTTGGAATACATTATGTTTTTTTGCAAAATTTATGAATATTATAAGTTTAGATTCATTTTATTGTTAAATTATTGAATGATCAATATAATATACACTACATAAATTAAAAATATTATTTAATATCAAAATGTGTCCTAACGTGTCGAAATCTAACAATTTTTAGAATTAACGTGTCGGAGTGTCGTGTCGTATCGTTTCACGTGTCACGTGTCAGTATCGGTGCTAGATAAGGAATTGCTTTAAGGTTTAAATAAAAAATATTTATTCTACTGTACTCCGGTCACGTGGCTAATCTACAATGGTCATTAGATTGATCATTACTAGATTGCAACGTAATTTAGTCGTTATTAAATTGTCGTGATAAAACGCCATTTTTGATGTAGTGTGTATGTATAAATTAAAAAAAATTAATTAGTACTTTTTAAAATAAATTTTGATAACAAGTGATTTGGAAGCACTAATTAAGGAGTATTTAATAAAGAGTATAAAATAAGGGTAAATAAATTCTGCTTCAAAGGCATAATCCATTTGTCAGCTGTGAGAGAGAAACTATAAACATGATGAATTCCACTCCACTTTTTTCTCTACGAGGCAGATAATTTTTATTTTATTTTTTGCCTTTGAAGTAGAAATCATTTCCCTATAAAATAATTTTAACAACCTAAGAAATAAATGATTAAATATTTTTTGAATTTTATTTTTTGGTAGATAAAAGTTTACGTGAGGTTAGACAACAGTATTTCAATAGGGTTAGGGAAGACTCCCCAACCTCTTTGAGAATTTTAGGGAGAAATTACATATCACCCATCAATAAAGTCATCACATTGACTAGCAGAGTTTGAACTCACGCCGTCGAGGGGTATGGACCAAACCCTTAGCCCACTCTATAAATTTTGTGATTTATCTTTAATTCTTTATTGCTTACTATTTTTAATTCTTTCCCTGGTGCTCTTATGACACTTGTAATAAACTCTCTTTTTTAATTCCGCTCTGGATACCAAATTTTTTTTTTTTTCAAATTTATTATCGTTTAAATTTTTATATGAAGAATAAGGAATTTATTTAATATCCTTAATTTTAGAAAAATATAATTTTATAAATTATCCTTTCGCTTTAATCTCTCTAATTTCATTAATGGAAATACTAAGAATATATAAAGATACAATATAAAAAAAATATAATTAGTGCATTTTAATATTTTAAAGTGGCATATAATTTGAAATAAAATGAAGCTTCTTACTTGATAACTATTTAAAAATAGATGAAATAGTTAAAAACATTAAAAAAAATTAAATACTCTTTAACAAGGGATCTCCTAGAGAACAAATTGGCAAGATCAAAATTAAAGGATTTTTTATTTTTATTAAAAGAATTACTTTAAGTTTATCAAAAAAAAAGAAGAATTACTTTAAAATTGGGGGCTTCTTTTAAGGCTTGGAATATGCTTAATGCAAGGGAGCAATGAAGTTGGTAATAAAGGGGGATTCTATAATAGCGATTAATACTCTAAAATATTCTCGAGCCACTTAGCATTATAGTTTCTTTCCTTGTCGATGTGTTTTAGTTGGGTATTTCAGTCTCGACTAAGCCAATATTTGATCCTTCGTACCAGATGAGTGAAACTGATCTGATATGAAGGATTTGACAATGACTTAGTTGAGACCACAATTGACTCGCCTAATACGAAGGATCAGACACTGACATAGTCAAGACTGAAGTATCCAACTGTAAACATCCCCAGATAAGAAAATCATAATGTATTATGGTTGACTGCTGAAACAATCAGCAAGAATACATTTTGCATATGTTTCAACAAATACCTAATAGGATTATTCCCTTAGTTAGGAGGGAGGTTGGTTAAGTTTATATTGTCATTCCTCTTTATCTCTGTCTCTTATTTTTTTCTTTGCTATTAGGGGCCTAATGCAATACATCATCTGCACCCGGTGTATTAACCTTAATTATGACATTAAGCACAGCTAGAATATTCAATAATTAACGCAAAGTTTTGAATAAACTTTTTCTTTTTATAAAAAATTAATTTTATTTCATGTTCGTTCGCATCTACCTTCTTAATTAATGACTTTATTGTGGTTAGGAATATTCTACATTAGCCTAAAATCTCATATCATGTTGCCCACATAGGTCAAAAAGGGGTAAAATATGAATTTACGATGCACGTGAAGCACATTTTAGCATCATTTTTTTTATACAATTTTTTTTGGACACAAATGTTTTAGCATCATTAAGCGCACTTTAGCGCGCTCCTGCACGTGAATTTTTCCTTACAATGCGCTCTAGTGCAGTGTACCATAAACGTTATGTATTTTCCTCTTCACTTAGCGTGTTGACGTGCTCTCCTACAGAGGAAAAATGCCTCTAGCGCATTGTGCACTCAAGTGAGGTATTTTCTAGTTTTCTAGCGCGTTTTAGGGCGCTCTAGAGCGCTTGGTACGAAATTGAATTGTTTCTTTTGAATCTTGAACTTCCTTTCAAAGACTCAAATACTCCAAAGGTACTTAATGAATAATATCAACAATATTTTCACGATAATTAGGCATCAATGTACACATTCATTCATGAGTCGACTATCCTTGTCATCAAGTCATCAAGTCATTTACAATATACATCTTGACATACATATATATCTCAAAATGAATATCTACATCATGTTTGGCCTTACACCACATGTATACAAAGATGGCCAACTTTACAATTCATGAACTATGACACCAAAATATACATGGTCGAAATAATGATCTTATCATGTATTTATACCCAAAATATGCCAAACCAAAAAGATAAGTGTTATATGTCCTAAGCCGGTTTCTTTCCTTGAAAAGGGCCGACTTCATCATCTGGAGCATCTGAAACATAATCCCCTAAACAAGGTAAGATAATAAGAGGCAAATCCAGAACTTCCAAGGGTTGTCCCAAAGAATGGAATCCAAGAGGAAGAATCCATACTTAACATTTTCAAGGGTTGTTCCAACGAATGAAATTCCCAAGGAGAATGCATACATAACCATTCCAAGGGATGTCCCAATAAATGAAATCCCCAAGGAAGGTTCATATATAACAATTTCAAGACTATCTCAACGAATGAAATCCCCAAGAAAAGTCCATGTATGAGTTCAATTGACCAAAGAACTAAGCAATCAATCATCACATAAGCTTCATTAGTATATTAGCCCTCTTACTGATTATACAATGTAGCCCCTAGTGCTTGTCCAATGGTCTATTCGCCAATAATACAACAACTCTATGTGTATGCAATTATACCACATATCTAACAATCAATCAATATTCCAATCATAACCATAACTCCAATGGAGCATGGTGGAACAACAAAAAGGATAAATAAAAAGGTCCAAAAGTTTACCTTTGGTGATTGCTTTCTAAGCCTTTCTCTTTGCAAGTCCACTAACCAACCAATGCAAATTCACCAAATATCCCTATTTCTAGGAAACCCAATCACTCAACAACATATCTCATATATCTATTCAATAACAACCTTACTCAAATATTCATATACCAAGAAAAGAGCACTCACCCATAATTTCTTTAAGGTTTAACAAACAAATCCTTTCTCAAGGAGTGTTCCAATGGTGATTTCAACACTAAATCACCGCTAGGTTCAACACACCTATACCAAGCATACACAAGATATCCATCAATTTATCACTTAACAATTCGTTCACTAAATCCCCAATTTCCCATGAAAAACCTAACAACCCTTTTCATAAAATCTATCAAAACCCATAAGGAATTCATGGAGCTTACCTCAAAAGCTCCCAACTCAAGTGGGGTACGAAAAATCAAGCTCTAAGTGTGAAGAATCCTCTCACTTTTCTGTCCTAGAAATGGCACCCCCAACCAAAGCAAGGAAAATGGGTTTTTCCCTTTGTTAGCTTCTTGAAGGTTTAGATGATGGAAATGATGGAGGGTTAATCATGAGATGATGGTCTCATGAACAATCAAGGGGAGGTGAGCTCTCTGTAAAACTATTTGTGTCTCATGTGTAATATGTGTCAATTGGTTTAATTAATAATAAAAGAGGCTTTGTGGTAATTGACGTTTCACATTATGGTAACGGTTCGCATGAATGGTAATTGACGTTTTGACCTTTCGCATTATGGTAACATTTTGCATTAATGGTAATTGACGTTTCGCATTAATGGTAATTGACGTTTTAACGTTTCACATTAATGAGAAGTTACAGGGAGTTATTTGAAACTCCGTAACTGGTGACATGGTTCAGTTATATAAAGAGAAAAAATGGTGAGTTTCTGATTATGATTATCTCTCAAAATTCTCTCATTCATGGTCTGCCCATAAAAGTTGTATCAGATTCCTGTCATAGACGATACAAGGAAAGCAGAGGGTAAAGACTCTGATAAACAATCTTCCATCATCAAAGTTCTTCCGCACTAATGGAGAAATGTACGCTCTTATGTGAAAATCATGAATTCTCAAGATCCTATATCATGTTCCTGAATGAGTATTGTTGAACATGAATTATTGATTTACTGATGAATATCTTACATGTGGTATCAGAGCATGTGTTTAAGAGTTTGTGATTTTCCGTAAACAATTATGTATAATCTCTTAATTCATGGAAAGATGGGGTTTTTCTGAAAATTTTGATCACCATGATTGATGATTCCTTTGAATCTCATTATTGAAAAATTCTTATGGGAAAAGAATGGGAACAAAATCCATGTTGTGTTGTTAAATAATTTTCAAGTACTACACCTTATGAAAACATGATGATAGATTATTGTGTTGCTTTTACTGATAATGGTGTTTGTCTCTTACGGTTTCTGCAAATTTTACGGTTTCTGTACGGTTTTGATTTTCAAGTACTACACCTTGTTAAATAATTCTCAACAGCTTTGATTTGTAAGCGTGTGACAACAAGTATTTGACTGCTATACGTATAACAACGAAATGTAAATCGTATTTTTTTTAGATAAGGTTATCTAACGACTACGTCGTTTTGATTAATGAAACTATAATGTTAGGAGAATTAGTGAAGGGTATTTTCGTAATTTTGTTTATTTTTTTATCATATACATTTACTGAAACACCCTTCATTAATTAACTTGAAATTACAGAAACACCCTTCATTAATCAAGATGACGTAGTTTTTAGGATAGCTGTAGATAACCTTATCTAAAGTGGCTGTAGAAATGTTTACCCCATATATATATATATGAAAACATTAAATATGGGGAATCATAACCATACAAAATATGAAAGAATTAAATATGAGGAATTATAATCATACACCTGTTACTACTGCACGTAAAATGGGAAAAAATGAGGAATTAAATATGGAGAAAAATGTTCCTGTAGTTACTGCAGATAAGTTATCTGCATTTATTTTCAAAACGATGTCGTTTTGGTATTGAAATCTTAAAAATTTATAAATATAAAAACTATTACAACCTTGAAATAAATTAAAATTACAAAAATATCATGATTTCTGCCCCAAAACGACGTCGTATTACCCATTGCAGATAACTTATCTGTAGTAACTGCAGAAAAAGCCAACCCATATGGGGAATTATAATCATACACCTGTCATTACTGCACTAAAATGGCTGTATAAATAATTTTATCATATTTTAGCACATGTTTGAATTGATAGATAAAGATCATAGTGAAATAGCATCGGATTAATTGACAATATTTGAATCGTCTTAAAATGGAATGAAATAAAACTTAGTTGAATGTATATTTCATTTCATACCATTCAATACATTTACTTTTCTTTCCTTTAAGGATATAAAATAGAATAGAATAAAATCACTTTATTTTTCATTAGTTTCTTTACCATTCAATCAACTTTCTGAATAATAAAATGAAAATTTACTCTATTTTATCATAATATATCTTAACAATAATATAATGATTTTATTTTTTTTATTCATCGCTGAATATAGGCTTAAATTTCCTAAGCTATAGGCACTTCCCGTAAGTATTCAATTATTTATCTGACTTTTACAATTTATTTTTTCTAAAATTACTTTAGATAACTTTATCTAATGTTCATCAAAACAACGTTGTTTTGAGGCAGAAATCATGATGTTTTTATAATTTTAATTTATTTCAGAGTTATAATAGTCTTTATCATTCTAATTTTTTGATTTTTTAACCAAAAATAACGTCGTTTCGATGAATATTAGACAAAGTTATCTAAAGTAACATTAGATATTTTTTTCCCTTCTTTTATTCAATTATTACTATACACATGATTTATTTTAGAGAAAGAATCCGTTTACAAATTTTTTTTACAATTTTTTATAAATTACACAATTATTCTCGGAAGTACATATTATAGTCGGTAAGAGTTTGTAAATAAAAAGTTAAATATAACTCTCCCCTTTAATTTATCTACTTAATTTTAAAATTTAGTTTTCTTTTTATTTATTTTTTTCTTTTTTAGACTTTGACTTTTGCCAACCGGGGAAAAACAGACAACTAACGAAACCACCTAAGATACAGACTATAATGTGCAAAATTTCAACCTTTTCTCTAAACTTGACAACCCCCTTTTGTGTTTGTTAAAACTCTTCCTTGCATGCATATTTGGCCATACCCACCTTCTCTTTAACCCCTTTATTCATTTTTTCATTACCTTCCAATGCCGTTGCATCTTTCTGAATTCTGACCCTCTATCGCTTCCTCTAGAAAATTTCCTTTTTTCTTCGCTTTCTCGTTTGTTTTTACCAGAAAATCTTCTGGGTATTCGCTGGAATTTTGTGGGCTACCCTTTTTCTTTTCTTTTTTCATTGTATATTGTTGTTATTTGGCTTCCAGACATGGGAAGCTGTTGCAGCCATGATGTTTCGGTTCGAGGCAAGGTGGAAAGCGAGGTGGATGATGTCTCATATGAGTATGATCATGAGAATGATGTCTCATATGAACAAGATGGAGCAATGATAAGGTTAAGAGGTTCCTCTAGGATTGTATCAATGTACACCCAACAAGGAAAGAAAGGTGTGAACCAAGATGCAATGGCAGTTTGGGAGGTAAGATTCTTCAATATGTATATGTTTACATTTTTTTATTTTTTATTTTTCTTGATTTCTTTCCATTAATTTTGATTGTTTTATTCTTTTGATATGACTTTTTTGTTGGTTTTTTAAGCTTTTAATCAATTCTTGTGGCTTGTAATATAACTGTTTTCTTTGGTCACGGGTTTTTTTTTCATTTCATTTCATTAATCATCACTTTTGGTGAATTTAAAGGATAAGATTATCAAAAGAACGTTGTTTCTTGTATTAGTTGTCTGTTCATGCAATTATGAGTTGGTTTGTTCCCCACTTTTTCTTCCTCTTTGTTTTTTCATGTTATTTATTTGGTTTTCTCCTCATTAATTTTCTTATCAATGATTTGATTATCCATGTTCTGTATCTTCTCCAATTTTTTGATTGAAAAAAAAAACATGACAATTCATTGCCACTTGCCAGGTATGGATTTGAAGCCTGTTTGAATTACATCCTTGTCTGCACTTTGTCCATCATATCTTTCGACCATTCATAATAATAATTTCTTGTTTTAAGCCAAATTTTAAGATGATATTTGAAGAAGATAAAAGTTTAAAAAGAAAAATGAGGGAACATTTGCATTTGCATTGTCCTTGACTCGGGTCTTTAATAGCCATCTCTGTGCTTAATATTCTTCTTTAGATTTATGGTTCTAGAAATGTTAGAATCGGGTGACTCTATCCTATGGTCTTTATTATATATAGCATGATGCTTCTTAATTGATGAAACATGTGACTTGGATTAATGTTGTATATGCTATATTATCAGGACTTCACTGGAGAAAAAGATATGATCCTTTGTGGGGTGTTTGATGGTCATGGTCCTCTAGGCCATAAGGTTTCACAATTTATTCGTGACAATCTACCCTCAAAACTATCTGCAGCAATCAAAATGTCACAAGAGAAGGCCTGCAAATATTATGATGCTAATGATGGAGACACTGATGATGTCTATGATGAGAATTACAACAACATGTCCCTTGCTTCATGGGAGGCATGCTTTCTGAAGACCTTTGATGAGATGGATGATCACCTTGCTCAAGAAATTAACACTGACAGCTATTGCAGTGGTTGCACTGCTGTTACTTTAATTAAACAGGTATAACCATATAACTATATAGGGTTTTATAAGAGTTATGTTGCAGGAAAAGTGATTGTGTTATGTTATAGAGATTCGTTTTGCGTGCCGGAGTTTTTTTTTTTTTTTTTTGCTGCGGGCCCCACAAAATGTTGTGTGTGTAGGAAATTTTTTGTGGTCATGTTAAATGATAGATGATAAACCCAACTATATATTCATAATAGCATTTACCTCTTATTCAAAAAAACAAAAAACAATAGCATTTACCTCCTTTTTCATATGCTTTTTTTGGTGATACCTTTTCATATACTTTAATAAGATAGAAATAACTACACACTTCACTTTTCCCTCTAAAATTTCAGGGTGACCAGCTTATGGTTGGAAATTTGGGTGATTCTCGTGCTGTTCTTTGCACAAGGGAAGGAAACCAACTTATTCCTGTTCAACTTACTGTGGACCTGAAACCAGATATTCCAAGTAGGTCTTGGTCTTGGCCTTAGTTCCTAAGTCTTACAAGCCTATCAAATCTAAGTTTAATTAACTTTTCTTCTTCAATGTCTCTCAGGTGAAGCTTCAAGAATCATTAACTGTGAAGGCAGAGTTTTCGCAGCAGAAGAAGAACCAGATGTATACAGATTATGGATGCCTGATGAAGACTGCCCTGGACTAGCTATGTCAAGAGCCTTTGGAGACTTTTGCCTGAAAGATTATGGCCTCATCTCAGCTCCTGATGTATTTTATAGAAAACTTACCAATCAAGATGAATTTGTGGTTTTGGCAACTGATGGGGTAAGTAGTATTAGAATGTCAACTTACCAAACATTGTTTATTGGTTGTTGTAACTTCTTGTGTTTTAATCCAAATACATAACGGGCAAAGGGCAAACCCGGGTGCACAAGGCTCCCCCACTTGCGAGAATAGGGGTGAGGGTCGATTGTACGCAGCCTTATCCTTATATTTTTGCAAAAAGGTTATTTCCCAGACTCGAACTTGTGAACTCTTGGTCATACAGAGCAACCTTACCGCTGCTTCAAGGCTTGCCCTCTTTTCAATCCAAATACATAATGCAAATATTTAATCAATTCATGCAAGAAATGAAATAAGTTTTTCACTAAATTACTTTTACAAGCATCTAGCTGAAGGAACCAACTTTTCCTTTTCTTTTACAGGTTTGGGATGTGCTTACTAACAATGAAGTAATAAATATAGTTGCTTCAGCACCAAGGAGATCAATGGCAGCCAAATTGTTAGTAAAGCGTGCTGTCAAAGCCTGGAAATACAAGTATCCTGGTTCCAAGATTGATGATTGTGCAGTCATATGCTTGTTTCTGGATGATCAACCTGTTTTATCCCATTCTCAATCCAGTATGAGCAGAAGAAATAGACATCACAGCAAGCGCTTGCATATCTCTAAATCTACTAGAAATGAAGACACTGAAACTGTGGATGGCAAGGTTGGGGTAGATCTCAATGAAGAATGGACAGCACTTGGAGGATTAGCTAGAGCCAACTCTATATCAAAACTTCCACGGCTTGCTAGGAATATGAGTAAAAGGCAATCATCTAAGTACCTTAAAGGGAGTTAAGGTTCACTAACACATGGTCTTCTGAAAAGTTAAGAAGTGGTCACAGATTGGAGCTCAAGTTTTATGTTTAGGTGGAATTGAAGATTTTAGGATCATATTGGTGTCCCCTTAAAAATGAGAGTGAAAAATTCGATGAGTTTTATATGAAAGTGTATATATAAAAACTCATATTAATTTTGTCACAAACTTCACCATTAACTAATTATTTTCCACTAGACTATCATCAATAGCAAAATTTATGTCTCATCCGTTTTATAGATTGATGTTTTATTCTGAAGGGTGACTTTTAGCATATATTCAAATTGCAGTTATTTTTGGTTCCAAATTATGCCTGTGATTGCATATCTACAATTCTATTTTTCTATTCTACCACGAAGCCACTAGGAACATTAGAAAGCTTAAATTAAATGGAAAACTTCAAAAACTCCCCTATGAGTTTTCTTAACTATCGCTTACCCCCTTCACAAATTTTTTGAATCATTTACACCCTTATTTAGATTTTTTTTATCACTTACCCCCTTACTAAAAAAAAAATTATTGCTTACCCCTTCGCTTAGGGGGATAAATGATAAAAAAACTTTAAGTCAGAGGGATAAATGATTCAAAAGTTTGGGGAGGGGGTAAATGATTATGAAGAAGTTATAGGATTTTTTTTGAAGTTTTCCCTAAATTAAATAAATCCTTAAAATTTGTAAATTTCCTGAATTATTAAAGTGCACCTAAGAAATTTTCCAAAAAGAAAATCACAGAGAGCAGGCATAACAATTTTATGGGTATCATATGATTCTCAAGCTTCTCAACCTCTCACCACTTGTAACTTTATTCATAAAATCAGAATCATCGTCCATGCTAATCAGTAGTAGACAAGTAATGAAACAATTATAGCAGTTTATGGATAAGATATCTGCATACAGATTGCTTGCACTTCAATGTGCACAATCTGAACCTTTTTTTTAAAGAACTACTAGTACATTAATCTATTGCCACTTAGTGCCTTAAAAAAATAGATAAAACAAAGTAGCTAGATGCAAGTTTGGGCTAATCTTCATGGTCCCAGATATCTTCCACACTCCTCAATGGTCCTGAGCTCTTGTTCACAAAGAGGTCTTCACCATCAAGGACTCTCCTCTGCATGTATCAATAACCAAGGAAAGATGCACGTAGTTATGATGAGTTCAAGGACACAGAAGTATAAGTAGTATGTAAGATTTTAATCCTTGCCTTATGACAGTTTAAGAGAGATATAAAAGACAATTTTTCCATGCAAATTCAACTCCATGTAACACTTGTAATGTTTTTTAAATTGGAGGGGTGAAAGTGAAGATTCAACTCATGACCATTTGATATATTAAACAATGGCTTTAATAGTTCTCATGTCGCTGAAGATGGGAAAATGTGCAGCAACACTTATTTTTTATTTTTTAGGCCAAGATACGGCCCCGTATCCTAGTGTTAATAGTTTGCTGCAACTTTTCTCATCAGCAGCGACAGCAGAAACGAGGAGCCCTTAAACAATTATACCTAGAAATCTGAGGCTGTCAAATGAATGTCACTTTAATAACTATAATGTCCTAATAGTTCTGAATTCACAATTAAGGTTATGTGCCTACCTGATCTGGTATATTGCTAAGGGCTTTGTAGTCTTGTTCTGGAATTTCCCAATTGAAAACACTGACATTCTCTCTGATCCTCTGTGGCTTAGTTGATTTGGGAATGACACTTGTCCCTCTCTGGATGGCCCACTTCACCAAAACCTGCCCTGGATTCTTGTTCAGCTTCTTGGCTATCCTATCAACCGTTTGATCATGGATCAGATCTCTACCACCATCTGATGAGCCTAGTGGAGAGTAAGCCTATAGAGCAATTTTGGCATTACAATCATGATCTTATATCACAAAAAATCATAAAGACAATGAAAAAAATAAAAAATAAAAAAATCAAAATAGCAATGCTAATTACAGTGACATGGATGCCATTCTTCTTGCAAGCCTCAAGCATCTTAACATTTCTCCACCCAGGATGCATCTCCATCTATAACAAAATATCAAATGCAGAAGTTAGGGACAAACATATGTCATACCATCACCAAATTCTTAAACCATTGGTATTGGTCCTTCCAAGATAACAGAAATTAAAGTAAACTTGTACTTAAGAGACATTAAATCTTTCTCTATTTATAATTTCACCTGGCAAACACAAGGCATTACTTGAGCAATGCTTAGTAGCTTATCAAGCTTTTTAAGAGTGAAATTGCAGATTCCAATGTCTTTAACGAGGTTTTCCTTGACAAGATTCTCCATTTCTCTCCACACTCCTTCCATGTCGAAGTCTAACACTTCTCCTTCTTTGGGAGGCCTGCTAGCCCCATCTTTTAATCGAAATGGCCAATGAATCTGCATTTTATATATTAGAATTACACATATCAAATAACATGGATTGTGAGTGGAAAAAGTAGAAAAGAAAGGTGCATTTTAAGTATAATAGAAGGTTATTACCAAGTAAAGATCAAGGTAGTCAAGATGGAGTTCTTGAAGGGTATTGTTGAGGGCAGGTCGAACCCTTTCAGGGGTCAAGTCAGTGCACCTAGAAGGAATAAAATTTCACACACTCAACATCATAAGAGTTTCATTCAAATGTTAAAACAACACATTCAATTGAATCTGACATAATGAGCTAAAGTGATCTTAGAAATATAATATATAAAAACAATTCATGAAGACAATGGTTTTCCATAGTATATTTTATCATATAATTTAAACAAAAAATTTTCCTATCGCAATATTTTGTGGGGCCCATAGCAAAAAAAATAAAAATTCTGGTTTTCACAAACACTTTTCCTAACATAACTCATATAAAACCAATATTTCTAACATGTTAATATGAAGCATATCTATTATGTAACAATTACATTACCATAGCTTGGAGGTGACAAAGAGATCCTTCCTTTCCACTCCTGCTTGCATGGCAGATTGAAGTGCATGTCCAACCTATAAGTTAGATGGATATTTAGATCAAGCAAGAAAGGGAAAATGTGTGGTTTGAACTTTGAATTAACAAAAACTTTTAGGAAACACAAATATACTTCTTCTTGAACTCCATACTGAGAAGCAGTGTCTATGTGTCTGTAACCAGCCTGCAACCAAAGGTCAAATCATATAAGATTCAGCCCCACAAGAGTGACAAAATCTAACTAACTTTAGGTTCAGTTTTGTGAGTTTTTTTTTTTCATTCTAAAAGTTTGTCAAGAGATTTTTTAAGGGGCAAGTTGAAATCTTACCCTCAATCTTATCATTTATCTGCTTAATTCTAATCACTCAGATATCTAATAAATCAGAGCCGTTAAATATGATAAGATCAACAATCCAAGAAGAATAAAGTGAGAAACTCATCATCTTCAATGATATGAAAAATATGAAGGAAGCATTGTATCTATTGGACAAGCAAAGAAAAAAAAAGGATTGAACATCAGAAATATTGTTAAAATCTGAAAAAATTTATTCTTGGAATTTACAGCACTAACGCTGATCTGTTCCACAAAAATTCAGTATGGTAATGAAAGATACAGAAAAAAATAATAATGGATTAAGCAGAGAGTAACTTAATGAAAGAAATTTAATGCAATCATTCTTATTTATTTTCAAAGTAGTTCTCCACTTTCTTGTTTTCATCTTCTCTGCATAAGTTTAATAGGTTTGTTTTTGGTGCCTTCATTTCTTCCGTCTACATAATCCATAGATTTCAACACATTAAATCCATATATTTACAAACTTCTTTATTTACAAACTCTTACACAGACCGGTCATACTTTAATCAAATACAAAAAAAGTTTACAAAGTTTGTAAACGGATCCTATCCCAAAATATATTCATGGGATGAATAAGCTTTGTCAATTTAAATAACACACAACAGATTTTCATTTTCTCCAAAAACTTTATTCATCAATGAACAATGCATAAACAAACAAACTTAAAAGCGAAGCAATTGGATCATGGACAAGGAGGCAGTGTAATTACCTCAACAATGGCAGTGAAAACAGAATTAGTGGCTTGTGAACCAGATTTCCATGTGCCTAATCCAACAGCTGGTATGGCATGACCATTCAACAGTTTAAACGACTGTGTCTTTGGTTCATGTGGCAGAACTGCTTGTGCCATTTTTCAATACTCTCTTAAGATGGTGTTTGTTTTTTTTGTGGTATCTTATTATAATACACCAAAGACCCTTTATGGTTACGCGAACATATAGGAGCTTGGTGACATACATGGCCTATTTGCATGCAAGACACGTTCAAAGCCATTTGAGGCTGTGTGTTCATTCCTATGCTACCTCTTTAACACGTTTCCTACTTTCTTTCTCTCTCTCTTTTTCTCTTCATTCATGCTCATGTTATAGTTGTTTTGTCATTTTTTATTTTTAATAAATCATACCGTGAACAAATGCAGATTAATTTGGATTCGAGTCGAGCAGAATCACAAATGGTTAAATTGGAATAACTCCCACCGGTTCATCCAAGTGCAACCGTGATTATTTAAAGAAAATGCACTTAAAAAATAAAATAAAAAATAATTAAAGTGTGTAAGTGAAGATACAAATTTAAATTACCCTAATTAAAGATGAATTAAATCTTTGGGGAAGGTTATAAACTTAAAAGGCTTATAAACTTTTTTTTATTACAAAAAGTTAAGTAAAGTTAGATACCAGTATCTTATCAGGGTTAGGGAAAACTTTTCAAGTACTGGATAGTGGATATGATTTAAGTATAGTACAAACACTACGGAAGTAATTATGATGTTCATACATGACTAGTTGATCTATATCACTTAGCTAGCACGTTAGAAGTTAATCTAGAAAAATATAATAGAAAATCTATTACTGACGGGTGGTGACTAACAAAACAAAAAAAAGTAAAAAAAATAAAAAAGAAAGAAAAGAGAAAAAAGAGAAAAAAAAATCCGTTTAATAAAATTGTTTTTTAAAGAGTTTTAAAACTTAAAAAACAGACAAAATTTGCTTGATAATTTTGTTTTGAAACATATTTTCAAAGTTAAAAGTCAGAAAATTCGTTTGATTACTATTTTTTTATCAACTTCTTTTTATAAATTTTTTAACAATATTTAAAATTTTAAATACATTTTAATAAAATATATTTCTAACACCATAACAAATCATATTATAATTATATTTTAAGATTAAAATAAATCACATTGCAATCTAATGAAAACAAAATAAAAATTTTAAATGTTATTTAAAATTATTTGTAATAAAATGAAAGTTAATTATTATGTTATTGATTTATTAAACGTAAAAATAAAATATAAATGAAATGAACTTATGTGTGTGGTTATTATCCACTTAAAGTCGTTATATTTCTTTGAGTCAAAATATATATACATCTTACTTTGTTATAAGTATTTCTGTGAGAATTTATATTCACATCTAATTTAATAATGTTTTACTTTTTATTCCATAACATGTATAAATATTAGGGTTTTATAACAGTTATGTTATAAGAAGAGTGATTGTGTTATGTTATAGAGATTCATTTTGTGTGCCGGAATTTTTATTTTTATTTTTGCTGCGGGCCCCACAAGATGTTGTGTGTGTGTAAGAAATTTCATAAGGTCATATTAAATGAGAGATGATAAACCCTAAATATTATCAGCCTATTGTGTCCACGTCTTCTCCTCATCTTCTCCTCATCTTCAGTTAAATATTAATACTGAAGATTTATCATCTTCTCTCATGCATATATGTTACGATACGAAGAATAAAGAAGTAAATAAACACAAAAATTGTCACTCCAACCTCCATGTTTATTTCACTTGCTCCTCAAAATGTTACAAATGATGGGCAGAAGAAAGTAACCATGCTGCTCTACAAAGGTTGAGATTTTAATGACATAAAAGTGGCACTCATTTTATTTTTTAAGCTGGCAGAATCTGTTTAGAGCAACAGAAGCATTAACTCAACTAGCACACTACAAGTCACATGTTGAATGATTAACAGCCGCAGGTTATACAACTAAATATTGCCAACAAAGAAATGGAGGATAGTTTCTGGGGCTGTGTAAGTACAATATACATAAGATTAAAGCTTTTCCTCACAGAGAGGACATTTAGAGGTAAGAACAAAAAAAAGGCTAAAAAAAACAAGAATCACTTAGAAGTGTATATGCATATACAAAATTAACAAATTGATTGGTATCCTTGATTATCTAAAAGAACTAAAATGTGAGACAATTGGAATCAGGGTTGAAAATAAGGTTCCCACATTTGCACTTCCAACTCATGGGCTTGTTGGAACTATCTTCTCCCCTGTCATAAGCAAATATCGACACTGTTGAAAAGGTTGATCTTCCCTTTCCCCTTCTACCTGGTGAAACCATTCTGTTTGAAAGCCTTTCTACCTGTTAGAACAAAAAAAAAGACATTGTTATTTGGAGCTGGTTTCTATTTGGCAGCTTTTAAAATTGTTCATGTACCTTCAGTAACAAACCCCAGTTGGGTCCAGCTTGAAATTATCAGAAAAAGAAGAGAAATGCTAATAAAACTGAGTCTTTGACCACGAATGACATGATGATCACGCCCCATTTCTGATACCACACTACTGTAGGGGAAGTAGAAACAAAAAGTGAATGGAGTTAGAGAGAACTGATCAAAGAAAGAGAATCTGAGAACTGAAGATGTAGCAAACAGCACTAACAAAATTACACCATAGCAAGTAGGAAGCAATATATTGCTAAGACATTTTTTATGTTGAATTGATGGAACATAGAAAGACAAATGAGAAAAATGCAGAGGGGAAAGAAAAGGAGGAGCAAAAGGCCACTAAAGGACATGCACTTACAGCTGTAGATTTTGGGTTTTTCATTTCTTTCATGGATATGTTTTTTTTCCATTTCTCAATTTATTTTCATAAATTCATATATAACATGCATTCTGAATGGGTACAAGAACCACCAAAAAATAAAGGTGGCTCTGATTCACAGTACATGAATCAACAGAACATGGAGTCAGCTACAAGTACATGGATCAATCAATACCAATGAACTCTATCAAAAACAAGATTTTCAGTAAGTTAGAGTGTTGTCTCGTAAAGCTTTTTTGCAAATTCTTGCTTACTCTCCTAATAATCAGAGATTCTCATAGTCAAACCCATTTGGAAGTCAAAAATTCCTCTAATATATCAAATCTTTTGCTTGAATAGCAATTATTGAAAATGACTTGCTGCAGATTGAAGGCATCAACGAATCTTTCTCATGATATGTTTATGTAGTTCATTAACAGTAAGGCATTCATTTTTCTATACTAAGTTACTTTCACATGGAATAACCCTTTTTTGGGTGTCGGCAAATGTTAGGTGCTTACTTTTACCTCGGAGTGGTTTCCAATGTTCCACGAAGGCGTTTGGTACGCGGTATTTTACAGGATTCTCGACAAACTGAATTTTTCTAAATTTTTAATTTTCGGATATTATCGTAAACTGAATTGAAAAATCATATTTCTGAAAATCGAGATTCCCGAATAAATAAAAAAATTCTCCTCTACCAAACGTCCAAGTTTTGGTAAAAACAAGGAGGCTAATAGCCTAATATTTAGTGGCAGTCTGCAACTGATTCAGTTCTCTACTGTATTTGGTTGGAGCAGAAAGCTCACATCTATAAGGGTGTCTTCTTGCCCCTAAACCTGCTCTGTAATGTGATTGTGTTTGCAAAGAGGCTGGATAATTTTGGCGCATTGTTGATTTTTTTCAGGTTCAATCTTTTTCTTGTCTTTTCTACTTTGGAGCATGTCTTATCATCTCCCTAGTTATTCTTTCCCTTTTTTCTATGATGAAATATCTTCTTCTATAACACCAAATGATAAGGACTGCAAAATAATTAACATTTTCTCTAAAATTCCATATTTTGATGTTACAACTTTTCAGTTTTCTCCAAGAGTTCAACACTAGAGATTGTGAGCTTCATATAGGTCTAAGGCCTCAACTACCTACAACAGTTGTCTTCTCTGTGTTTAAGGCAGTGGTTGGTTGTATTTCTCTGAGAGATAACTTTCAAGTCAAAGCTATTGCTAACTAAGGTTTGCTCTTGCCTTTTAATAGAGGACATCAATTATGTAAATTGACAAAGTATTTCCTTACTATTTTTCATAACAAAAGCATACTCATTTTTCTTTTCCCACCAGTTTCTTTTGAGCTACAATGTTTCAGCACATAAATTTTCATAAGAAATAGTATTCGAAATTATAGTTCTGTTGCCCTATATGACTCTTTCTCACATTGACTACACCCATTCAATATGACATGCTTAATTAAAAATTAAAAAGCACTAGTAAGTTATTGGATATTCCATGAACCTAATTATCTCCCGATTTTTCTTTTATATATCATAGACTCATCTACTGACTATATCTCAGTTCATCAAATTTTCTTCAACAAAACTCAAATTCAAGATAAACAGCAAAAAACCACCATACCTTTGCAATTCGATTGGCGCTTCGGTACCTCATCATTTTAATTGCCACGCAGCCATCAATGCTATTCCAAATGCCATCCCCAGAAAAATTGCGGAAAACATACCCATTTTCCCACTGTCCAAACACCGCTACCCCTTCAATACAAAACCATTAATAATAATAATAATCAAAATCACTGATGCCCAAATCAAAAAAGCACACAAATTTAGGACGAAAACCTGCAAAACAACACAGTAATCAAGCCAAAATATAAACTTACTGTGAGATTTGATAAAAAGAACACCAAAAGGTGCAACTTAAAGAAAATCCAATTTTAATACACTGCTCAAAGATGGGGGTGCTGCTTTGCTAGGTGAGAAAGAAAGGGTTTCGAAAATGATTTAAAGATGCAACTATGCCTCTCAGTTTTGTTATTGATGATTACAGAAGCGCCATTGTTCTCCATGTTTTGGATGTTTTCAGAACAAGAAATTGGAAACGAGAACAAAAACAAGTCCGAGTTGTTTTGCATTTTCAGTTCTAAAAACAACTAAAAGGAAACTGTTTTCAAAATTAATTTTACAAAACTCTTCCCATCAAACAAGTTTTTTTGTTTTTAAAAACAAAAAACTATTTTATAAAACACTAATCAAACAGGCCCTATGACCCTCACATTTAATTATAGATTTAATATGGAAGGATAATTATAAAGAAAAAAAAAATAAAGTCACCTTTGATGAAAAATGAGTTAAAATGACAGCTAAGGGATAAAAATACGGGTAAACAAAGTTACCTGAAAAGTAAAAGTAAAGTTAGAAATATGACTAGAAAAATATTCTACTCCAGTGGATAAAGTTTGGTAATGAATAGAGGTGTATAGATAGATAAATGTATACCCACTGGTATAGCGAACTCACTATTCATCATTTTCATTCTTCAATTTCACGGGCAGCAACAGTGAGGGAGAGTAGAGAAAAGAGGATTTTGATCCAAAATCTTCCAAGGATCATAACTCGAGCTAGAGTTAACAAAATTCATCCGTTCCAAAACCAAAGTTGAAGTGTGAAACTTGAGGAACAAATCTACGGTAAGAATACTCCGTTTTGATTGAGTTTCTGTTGTAGATCTGGATTTATAGTTTTGGATGAATAGTGAATAGTAACTTGGATGAATAATGAATAATAACTTGCTATACATATTGAATTTGTATATGCTCCTTTGGAGGAAATGATAGAGAATTGAATTTGATCGGTGAAAATAAGAAAAAAATTTAAGATGCCGTATTTATGAATAGTACTGTATATGTGAATAGTATCGTATACGTGCATAGTGACGTATACATGAATAGTACTGTAGAGATGAACAGTCCCGTATATATGAATTAATGAATCCTGGATTAGAGGTGTGTGATAAGCTTGAATTTGATGGACTAAAACATTCGAATCATGAAGTTGGAATGATTTCCTTTATGTGCCTCTTAGCCATTTACAAAGGAAGTATGTGTTATGAGTTACTGTTTTACAAAGAGAGCATACTCTTATGCGTAAAATAATTTATATAGGCGGCTAAGCTTGGGTTTAGGCACTAGACAAAGAGAAATATTATAGCTCCTTTGTAATGGGCATTCTGCCTTATATTGGGAAAAATAGACTTTTAAGTGCTAAGAGAAGTAATGAGTGTTCTAAGGGCCTTTTGGGACTATTTTAAGACTAAGTGAACATGTGGGAATTTGTTGAACAAAGAACCACCCACTCATGACTTAATATGATTAAGAAAAAAGAAAATAAACAATAAAGTGTGTCTTGTATATTTACATGGCATTATATCATTTTATTAAGTTTTGTGTTGAATTCCTTCTCTAGGTATGCCTAGGGATTGTGAACGTTTAGATTCTCGTGGAGCAAGATAAGTAGCTTGTTCTTCAAGTAAGCAAATTGTAAAGCTCCAAGAGGTAAGCTCTATGTTTATGGGGTTCGCTTCTACTTTGTGTTCCGCCATAGTGTACGGACTGTGGTCAGGTTGTATGATATATATGAGATATATGATATAGATGCATTCATATAGAGCTATGATATGATATGACATGATATGATATGATATGATATGACATGATGTGATAAGACTGATTATGATATGATTTCTGTATTGACTTTTGGTACACGGATGTCTTCTTGGGTTTTGCCTGAGATTGATAGTGTACACCTCTGAGTTACTCTATTTCCGTTGTGCACTGCTTTCCGCTTAGGGTCATCCCTTGGGATTGATTGTGTACACCTCTGTTATGTGATGATCTTTGGCCATTGATCCTATCTACACTGATGTCTTCTTGGGGTTTCCCTGAGATTGACGATGTACGTCTACGATATGTTCTGGTTCCGCTTGGGGTCATCCCTTGGGAACACGTACGTTGATTTCCGCTTGGAGTCATCCCTTGGGAATGATTGCGTACGTCTCTGAGATAACATATTTCGTTCTGATGTGAGTATTGTGATGATTTTGTAAAAGATATTTGTTATGTGCGTTGATTTTCGCTTGGAGTCATCCCTTGGAAATGACGGCGCACGTCTCTGTTATGATATGATTATATGTTCTGCTCAGTTATGATATCTGCTAGATGTTGTATCTGTATACTCTGTATCTGATTGTCATGCAGGAAGTGAGCCCAGGGTATGGAGAGTTCTCTATAAACCTGGAGCTTACTAGAGATTCGTCTCTAACCCCGTTTGGGGATATGATTTCAGGAACACAGTTAATTGAAGAGCCTCATGGGACAAGGACACTACCCGTGGCTAGAGGTACTAGTATGCAATGTGATATGTCATGTGAATTAAGTTTAAAAAAGAAGAAGGAAAAGTTAGCTCGTATTTTCGTAAGTTAAGTCTTCCGTTGTTTCTGTTTGTATCATATGTATGTTAATTGAATCGGCTCGAGACGGGGATGTTACACCGTGAATTATCATGTTACTGTAACATCAAATAAGTCATGTAAAAATGAGAAATAAATGGTAGACATCACACTATTGTACAAGTGGAAAATCAAACAAAACCATCCATCACATTGGCAAAACGGATGATACTCTCCCTGTCAATATTAGCAACTTCTTTTCCATTCAAACACGAAAGTAGTATTGTATCACATCTGCGCCAAGCTTACATGTATTCAGGCTAAATTGACTGCATGGCTGTAACTTGGAAATCAGCCCAGTAGATCTTGTTAGAGCTTGTGACAGAGACTATCAATATAAGTGGCTTCTCAACTTGGCTATCAACTTCACTTTCATTTCCCATCACAGTCTACACAGCCTTGCAAACACTCTCTCTCGTGAACCAATCATCTTCTTTACCTTTCTTCCCTTCAACACCTGGTTCTAGGAAACTGCTTACCATCCTTGCATTGATGATTTGATCAATTATATTGGGTAAAACAAGATTAAACTTCTAAAGTGGAGGTGGGTCACACTGATAATATAGGCCCTGTACGTAAAAAAAAGCATCCCATACAGGGTTTCAAGATAATCAGCATAGGGTCCCTCAATATCTACAACTTTAAGTCTCTTTTAACCAAATAAAACCTGTTTTTAGGTCCATTACCCAATTTATTGTTAGTCTTTTCTCTCAGTTCTTTATAAAACATTTTTAAATTTTTTATTGCCTAATTTTGCTTTGTTGTCCATTATTAGATAGTGAGGGTGTTTTCAAGTCCAAGTAAATGTTTTCACATCATAAGTCTTATCTCCATATAGTTGGAGACGAAAATCAATTTTATAATTATTTGAGACTGCTTAACAACTTTCCTTTGAAGAAGGCGAGTGCTAAACAGTTATGGCAACTGAAAACATTCGCACACATTATTATATACATATAATTCTAGTAATCTGTAAGATGGTTTTTAATGACATAGATTGTCAAGGTATTTCATATGATATTTGAGATTATCATTATTTTTTAATTGAAGTACGTTATCCTTTCTTTCCAATGAAAGCTGAATAATTTACTTTCATCAACTGATAAAAGTAATTGGACTCCCCCAATCTTCTACTTTAAGACAAAAGTATCATTCATTACCTTTTACTCCCTTGAAATCATGACATCCATGACAATTCATTACCCAATATGCTTATGATCACTTCAACAATGTTCTGAATTAATATTGACTCTAGCCTGGAAAGAGAATAGAAAAACAAAATCACCATCATCAAGATACAAAAATAGAGCAGTTATGAATGGTTATAAATTTATAACAAATAATAATAATGCCTTGCCGTATCAAATATTACCTCAAATGGATTAGAATTTCTTTAATGGAGGTGTAGCCGAAATGGAATTGCTACTATCCATTGTTAAAAACTTGTGCTTCCCAACCGATGAATTTCTGCCTTGCATCATGCTTGTGTTTAATTGTTCCAGATCCTCCTCAAATACCCAGCGATAACCACAATTTTTCACCTCCACGTGCAAACCTTGGGGCTGATAATGTATGGTTGCCACCAATATGATACCATCAAGATCAAGTGATACTTGTGATAAAAGATTTACACAGTAATCAATGAATTGTTCCCGAGTGATAAAGAGGAACAACAAGTGATCAGATCCAACAGTGACCAGATCTTTCTCGATATGTATTGGAGTACAGACAGAAAACACAGGAAGTTTTTTATAAAAACAGAGTTCAAGATTTGGAATACAAGGTAAACTTCTATCACCTAAATTAGTCGGATGATCATGTGCCACAAATGCTGTGCAGCAAGCAACACCTATCCAATTTTTTTCATGCAGACTTGGAGATGTATCCATGCTTATTGAACTACCCACATTTTGATTGTTGAACCACTTTGGAATTCCACTTCCGTGAATAACAATTCGAATCTGACCGAAGGGAAAGGAGGATTGCATGTGCGCCTTATACCACAAAAATAAGTTATTTATTAGTTCACACACACACACGCATAAAACAAAAAGAGCGAAAGAGAGAGGGAAAAGGAAAGGAAAGATGGTGTCAGCACCTTAAGGAGTTGTATCATCCAAGACAAAGCCATCTTATAACAGTTTTCCATCTCTCTCAAGTTGGTACAGTCGAATATATTTAAACTTGCTCGATATTCATGAAAACGTGTTTCTCCATAAATTGGGACAGTACTTGGGAGCTCAGGCAAATATTTAAGCTGCTTACAGTGCTGCAAGTTCAAAACTAAAAGTTTGGAAAGTTCCTTGATGGTAGATGGTAATGTAACAAAATTGTTTCCCCCCAAATTTAAGCTTTCCAAACAATGTAAACCTCCAATAGCATCAGGGATTTGAAGTAGATTGCAGAAACTTAGGTCAAGATATCGCAAACATGGGAAACGAGGCAAAGAAGGCAACAATAATCCAACTGCATCCTCATGTCTTCGAGAACAGAAAACACGGAAAGGCAACATTAGAATTTTAGAGATCGAGAACGTTAACTGGAATTTGATAGGACTTCTTCCATTTATATCAAACCTCTCTAAATGTTCTGCATGCCTTGGTTTCTCTAAGGGTGGATTAATAACTAATTTTGAACAGCCATAGAGATCTAGATATTCTAGAGAACTGAGATGAAAAATGTTGTTGGGAATACTCACTAGATTTTTACAATTTCTCAAATACAAATAAGCAAGCTTTCTTAGAATACCAATGGATGGATCGATCTGCACAAGTTTTATACATCCTTCAAGTGTCAGCGACTCAAGATTTGGGAACTGTCCAAAATCAGGCATCTTGATAAGATTTCTGGAGTGAGAGAGGTCCATAACTCTCAAATTGTGTAGAGACTGCAAGGAAGGGCCAATTGTAGGAGACAAAATTAATAACGACGTTTGAGCTTAATTTACGTTACAATAATCAACTAAGAGAAACGGGAAAGACCGTGAGATAATTATTTGTTCATTAAAAGAAAAAACTAAATAGAAAATTATCAATAATTTGCGGTACCTTTATGCCTTCCCATAGTTGTTTGATGCAACTATTTCGCAGTTTCAATTCAACAAGTTTATCTGGCTGAAAACTTGAAGGCAAACACGTGAAAGGATATTTATCCCAACTAAGATATCTTAATTCATTGGAAAGATAATTGAGGCTTCCTGAAAAATTCACATGCCGAAGTATGAGCAACTTAAGATGACTCATTTTTGATAGAGCATCCGCCTTCATTGTTATTTCTTGAATCTCCTTAATATTGTCATGAAGTCTTTGCATAGCTATAGCTTCAAGATTTTCTGCTGCCTAAAGCATTAAAAAGAAGAAAATGTTAGATTTTTTAAATTATTTATAGATTCTATAAAAATGGTAACCTAGGATTTTATATTCAAAAATTATTTTACCATATTTTGTAACATAACATTTTGAATATCCCTGTAGTCCCACAGCCTACTCCACTTTCTTGGCTCTTTAGGTGATTTTTCTCGAACAATACTCTTGCCCAGTTCTTTCAACAGGTCATGCATTCGAATCACCCCCACATCCTTCGTTATGAGGGATTTATCAATGAGAACTCTCATACCAATTTCAGGATAAAATCCACGAATATCTAGAACTTCCTTCACATATGTATCGCTCTCATAGGTAAAGAAACAAGCAATATCTAGAAATATTTCCTTTTCCATATCATCCAGTCCATCAAAACTTACTCGAAGCACATCCATGACATCTTTGCTTGGATTTTCTCTTAGTCTAGCCAGTGCACTTCTCCACTCAGAGACATCTCGACCAATCAAAAATGAGCCCAATACTTTAATTGCTAGCGGTAGCCCATTACAATATCGAACTGCATCTTTTGTCAAACTTTCATAATATCTCTTGATATCATCACATTTGAAAGCTCTTGTACAAAACAATTTTAATGCATTATAATCATCCAAGAGTTTGACATTATAAACCGCATCCACTCCATACTCTTTTAAGACATGCTCATCTCTAGAAATTACGATGACTCTACTCCCAGCACCTAACCATTCACGATTGACAGCTAATTTCTCCAATTCTTCAACTTGACCAACATTATCAAGAACTATAAAGGCCTTTACATTTCGTAGCCTATGTCGTATCAAATTAGCCACACCATAAAGATTAGATATCTGATGGTGGTCTTCATTTAGAGTCTGTCCTAGAATTTGCTTTGCTGCACCAATTGGACCATAATCTCTATAAATTTTACTTACATCATCAATAAAACAGCACGCATCATATTGATGAGAGATTCTTTCATACAAAAGAGTAGCAAGAGTTGTCTTTCCTATGCCACCCATTCCAGAAATTCCTATAACTCGAACATCATCAACCGAGCTCAAGTGTAAAAGCTTTTCCAATTCCTCCACAGGAGATTCTATCCCAACTAGATCATTTGGAAAACTTGAAATTTTCGGATCCAATGTACTTATTAACTCTCTAACAATTTTTTCAATCTCTGCATTTTGTGGCCTGAAAGTTTAAAGAAAATCAATGTCGCCATATCAAACACCAAACAAAACCAAAATAAAAAAAAAAACACATATACAAGACACGAGTACAGAGATTTTTTTCTTCTTCTTATAAAGCATGTAAATTTGAGAAGGCAAGTAAATCAACGAATACCAAATCCATAAGAAACAATCAATATCGGAGCAACATAAATTAAGATCTATGATGAACACCTTAAATTTGCTTAATCAAATTGTTGCAAATGCATAAACCATCAATATTGGAGAAGATGACTTACTTATCACGCACATCCCAACCAGAGAGATTGGCCACTTGTGTCAGAGCTCCTCTCCATCTTTGCACTTCCTCCATCTTCTCTGAATCTTCTTTGAATCTTTCTTCATGTTCCGCAAAGGCTTTGTCATAACCCCCACCTTGTTTTCGCACCTCAGATGGATCAACATCATAAAAAATAGGCAGAACACGTTTTCGTGATACTTGGACACAATCGAGGATCTTAACAAGTTCTCTCAAGCACCATGTTGAGGAAGCATAGTTCTTTGAAAAGATGACAATATAAATTTGAGACCCTTCAATTGCTTGTAGGAGCTCAGGTGCTATGGATTCGCCTTTCTTGAGATTTTGATCATCCCTGAAAGCAAGAATCCCTTTTCTAGAGAGAGCAGCAAAAAGATGATCGGTGAAATTGAAACGGGTGTCGGTTCCTCTAAAGCTGACAAACACATCATATTTTCTTATCATCCCATTTGAAGAACTGCATTCGATGCTTTTGCAAGCCATTGCAATATCAAAATGACGAAGCTAGATAACTTGTTGAGGATGATGTATAATGTGTGCACTATTTCTACCACTACCAGTATTACTGTGAAGTTGCAACGGGAATACAAAGTGTTTACCGAAATAAAGAAACGGTAGGTAGTGAACGAATACACGAAAAAACCTTAGATTTCGGTGTCTTCTGGTTTTGGAGTTGAAGAACTATTCCAATGAGTTTATAAAGACATATTCCTCTGACAACCCATTGAATTGCTGTTTCGCCGTTGATTCTTGGCACCTTCTCCCACTTTGCTTTATAAGTAGTGGGAATTTTTTGAGATTCGCGCGGGAAGTAGCATTGTTAATTCGGCTTTTTAACCTTAAATCTCATTTTTATAAAGTTTTATCGGAATAATTTCTTGATCAAACATATTATCTATATAATGCGTAACGATGCGGTATTGTGGCAATTACTTTAGGACGTGACACTTTAGCAACCGCGTCCTTTGCATTTTTTCCTGACAACTGGAACGTGATACCCTATCAATCACGTCATATTCCCAAGATGCCATACCCTCTCAGCCGCGTGTCAGTCTGTCCAGTGCGTCCCACTATTGCGTCTTGGGAATAGGACGGGATTGCTAGGATATCACGTTCCAGTTGTCAGGAAAAAATGCAAAGGATGCGGTTGCTAAAGTGTCACGTCCTAAAGTGATTGCTACAGTACCACGTCGTTACGCATTATATAGGTAATATGTTTGATCAAGAAATTATTCCGGTAAAACTTTATAAAAATAAGACTACTAAGGTCAAAAAACCTGTTAATTCCACTTTGCTTTATGAAATTTAAAAAAAAAAAAAACTTATTTGTTTAAAATTTGATTTTATGTATAATTTTTCTTTCAAAATTTCATTCAAGAATATCATCCTTTTATTATTCTTAGAATGGAATCTCACATCATAAAGAGTTTTTACATTTTTTTAGAAATAAAATCCCGGTAATATTTAACTTATTAAATAAATTTTAATATTTCCAAAAAAATGATTTTCTTATTATATTCTTAAAAATCATGATTTTCTGGAAGAAAAAAAAAAAATCAACCATTTCAATCTAGCATCGTGGGAGGGTTCCGAAAGTTTTAACTTTTTCAACACGTCCATGTTACTTTCCAATAATTAAGACTTTACAATCCCACCTTCATATGAAAGTTCCGACAGTATTCACTTTTCCAACGTGTCCATGTTGCTTCCTGTGCGGTGAAGTTGGGTAGATAAATGATAATATGAAGTATGAACACATTTTTTTTTTTTTAGATTTTATATTTCTCATTTGATATGAGAATTGAATTTTCATGTTGTAGAGATAAAAAACATATAAGATCCGTATGTTAGAAAAAATTATGTGTAGAAATTAGCATGAAAATCGAAGGCTGTGTAAGAAAATTCAAATTCTCATATTAAATCAGAATTATAAAACTTTTTTTTATCCATTGCCCATTTTTCTATTAATAAAAAAAGATGATTGGTTTCGGCGTTGAGCACGGGATAATTATTGTGTATTTTCAAAGGATACCTTTAACATGACACAACAAAATTTCTTACACACACAATATTTTATGGGGCCCACACTTTTTAAAACAAAAAAAATAAAAAATTAAGACACGCAAAACAAACCTTTATAACATTACACAATCATTTTTCTACAACATAACTCTTATAAAACTCATTATTAAAAAGGTTACAGCCGCCCTTAGTTAAATTGAGAACTAGGTCTATTGTTTTTTTATATTTTTATAAGGGAGTGTTTGGTAGAGAATAAAAAAAATTTTACCGGAGAAATGTAATTACTAGAGAAATGATGAGAAATGAAGTTTGATAGGAAAAAAAAAATTTGTTTGGTCGATCAAAATTTTACCGAAAAAATTGGATAGAATTTTATAAGTCTATTTTTGGTTGAAGATAAAATATAAGTAGAAAAATATAATTAAATTACCACAACAACCCTTGACTAAAATAAAATAGGAAAATATGATTTTAGTTTGTTATAATTTTCTCAAACACCAACGTCATATGGTTAAATGATGATTCTTTAATAGTTTTATATTATATTTTTCTAACATTCATACATCATGTAACGGCTAGTACTAGAATTGGGATCCGTCACCAATTTTAATTTAGGTCATGGAAAAGAGAAAACCTTTTGTCTTTGAAAACTACTCTTAAAATTCAATGAAGTTTGAGAATCCTTTGCGCATGAGGGAGGAAGGATGGAGAATAAACTCCACGACACCCTAATCACATCCATCATAAGATGGTTATCTTGAATTGATTGCATCGTTTTTCTTACCCTTTAAATAATTAGTGATAAAATTAACAAACAGAAATTAAATTCTAATATTTACTAGAAACTAAGGAATTAATTTAAATATTTACAATGAAATAATGATAATTATTAAAAAAAAATTACAAGAAAATTTGGCTTCACAGAGTAAACTAATGCAATGGAAAATTTAAAGTCACGTAGTTCTTAAGAAATAATTCTCTTCATAAATTAAAATAATAAAAAATAAGAAAAAGATTATTACCTTATTTCCTTTAAAACGTAATTAGTAAAAAAAAGTGTGCTAATAACAATATTTAGAAAATGTTTATAGCACAGAACTTTTTAATTAAGCAATAACAAAACTAAATTTTATATAATCCAAAATAGAGAAATCTCAGTTTTTTTAAAAATAATATAGCCAAAGTACAAATACAACGCGGACTCATAATTACAGTAATCTTTTTTTTTTACTTATTATTACTTAATTAATACATTCTCATGAATCTATATTTCTTTAACTCGGTCATTTTATTTTATTTATTCATACTATGAAAGCTACTCCATGAAAATTTAAAGTAACTTCCAAGAAATATATCTCCAGTCAAAATTCAGAATTCAAAGCATTTCTCAACCAATAATCTTACATGCATCCTGACATCTTGTCAACTTTCATCAAACATTGTTATTGAATATGAAATAAAATGTATTTAAAACAAACAAATGAGAAAAAATATTACCATTTGATCTTTGATTTTTTTTAAATAAATAAATATAGGGTGCAGGGAACTAAACATATACATATAGACAGAGAGAATTTCCTAAAGATTTCTGTGGTTTATTGATTTCTTATTTTTATAAGGGATTGTCTACACTCATGTTGTAGGAGAGAGCATATCTTTTGTTAAGACACAAAATGGTGGGATCCACCACTAAAAAAAGAAAAAGAAAAGAAAAGAAAAAAAGCAGCACAATTATCGAAGTATATATGACATAAGATAGTAGTCTCCGGCACTACTATTTCCCTTTTTCTAATTATATCATCCTTTTGCATAATAAAAATCAAGATAATACAAGAATGTTTCAAATTCCTTCGGTCTAAATTTTATTTACTTTTATAGGAGCTATAAAATGCTCTAATTTTTACATTAAAATTGGTCAATTTTGTTATATAAAATAATCATAGATCAGAAATATAAAATTTTGTTATACATATAGAAACTCATTTCTTATACAAAATTTTAACATAAAAAAATGGAGTAGGATATTATAATAATCAATTTGTGCTACTACCAATATTATTATCAATCAATTTTACCGTTAGATCGACTATGTTCAATGTTAATAAAATTGGACGGACCCGGGAACCGGGAAACCAATCCAGTTGAAGCAAAGGACCAGACATGCATCAGAACCGGTGCGACCCGGCCGATTTTCATGAAAATCGGTGACCCGACCCTGTTCCAAAAAAAAATTCCAATTTTCTTTTTCAAAAAAAATAAAAATAATAGACATATTTGAATATATTTTTTTGCTTATTGACTTACATAAGTTATGTACCTATAACACTAATATTATCTCAATTATGCATTATGCAGAAAATTTTGATTTGATTTATACTATAGTTAGAGATGTCATTTACTGCACGTGAAGTCCCATTATATTTTTGTTTAATCCTTTATTGGATAATAGTATGTGATTTTTTATTTTTTATATTAAAATATTTGAAATTTTTTATCACTTTTTTTAGATATTTGAGTATGTTTATAATTTTTTTAATATAAATTATAGAATTACACATAATTAATGGGTCACGCGGTTGAACCAGTGACCCATTGGTTGAATCAGTGACCCAATACCTCGGGCCGGTTTTAATAACATTGATTATGTTGATCTAACAGTCATATTTATTTCCATCTTTGTATGATTTTGATTCCCTATATTTAATGTGAAATCATTAAATATGCAAAATCATAATCATACAAAGGTGAAAATAAATATAAACTATTAAATATGGAGAATCATAACCATACAATGATAGAAATAAATATCACCGTTAGATCAACATAATCAATCTAACGGTAAAATTGATTGGTAGTAACATTAATTGGTTGTTACAATATTCTTCCCAAAAAAGATAATATAAGGCACGTTTGGTGCATAATATAGGGTAATGTCTGATAGTATAAGACTGATTGTATAAGACCTGATTAAATTTTAATACTATCCAGCGTTTGATATGATATTGTATAAGATAATATCTTCTAATATTTTTAAAAATTAATATATTAAAAAAACTTATTTTAATATATTAATATTGAAATGATATATTAGTTCTTTAAAATTATACTTGTAAATAATATTAATAAATCAACCTCTTATCAGTCCTAATCTCACATTCTTAGGTCTGACTAAGTTATACATCATTTTAATGTATTAAGGGGTTCTACTAAATAAGCTTATAATATACGATGGTCACATCAAATATCTGAAAACGTCATAACGTATAGTGTAAACTTATACTATCAAACCTTATACATTACACCAAATATGCCTATAAAGTATAATATTCTGGGCCCAAAGTCATGAACAAACAGTATCTAAGCAGAACATGATGCCGTGGACAGGAGTATAGATTGGATTTTTCTTCTGTTCTGGGTCTTTTTTTTTTTTTTTTGGTAAATAATTCTGGGCCTATTTTTAGTAGGCTTTAGGTTTCCCTTTGAGTTGTTTTATCCAATGTTATTAAAACCGATTCGATCGAGGTATTAGGTCACTGATTTAATTAATGAGTCACTAATTAAACTACACAACTCGATAATTTTATGCAATTCTATAATTTATTAAAAAATTATAAACATACTCAAATATCTAAAAAAAATGATAACAATTTCAAATATCTTAATATAAAAAAATAAATCACATATTATTGTTCAATAAAAAATAAAACAAAAATATAATGATCATGATACGGGGCTTCAGGTTTAATAAACGACATCTATAACTATAAACCAAATCAAAATTCTCTACATAGTACCTAATTGAGAAATATTAGTATTGTAGGTACACAACCTATATAAGTCAATAAACAAAAAATATTCAAATATGTCTATTATGATTTTTTTTAAAGATTTTTTTTGGAAATTTTTTTTTTGGACTAGTCCGGGTCACCGGTTAATCGATCAGATCACCGATTTTCATAAAAATCAGCCAAATCTCACTCATTCTAATGCATGACCGGTCCATTATTGATTATATGATCAATTTATCAATTTTCGGATCGCGTGCCGGCCGATCCCATTTTATTAACATTGATTTCACGTTGTTAAAATAGGGTCAATACATGATAGAACAATGTGTACTCAAGTGGAATGCTGGCCCTCACAGTACAAATGCAAATGAAGAAACTACTGTTACTCCTTTCTATTATCGAAGTATTCTGCTCAGTAACATAATTCATTTAAGCTTGGGCATTGTTTTGTAACATTTTTATTCAACATCATAACCCTTGAAAGACGGGGTTTTCTGCAGCAGCTCAGAGAAAAAAATTAATTCAATTCAATGTTCTGCTGATTTTCGCTTGGTAAAATCGTACAGGACCATGGCTCAACTCTTCTATTATTGAGAAATGCGATATTTTCATATTTCTCAGAGTACAAGAGAAATATGACCATTGCTCAAAAGAGTTTATTGGAATTTATTTTTAAATCAAGTACTTTAATAATTTTGTTACTTGAAAATGAAATTTATTTATTAAAGTTATTGTATCAGCTTGTAACTTAAAAAAAAGTCTTAAAAGATTATAAAGAAATGGGAAAAATGTTTCTGCACTTAACGCAGATAAGTTATCTGCATTCATTACCAAAACAATATCGTTTTGGTATTGAAATCTTAAAAAATTATAAATATAAAGACTATTATAACTCTGAAATAAATCAAAATTACAAAAACACCATAATTTTCACCCCAAAATGATGTCATATTATACTCACTGCAGATAATTTAAACAAATTAATTCACATTTTTTCATAGTTAACAGGGTGTAACGACTAACGAATGCAAAGTTCTTAAACTAATCCCTCCTTACTGTGGTGGGTTAACAAAAATATTTAGCTACCACTTCACCTCTCACCCCACAATATTTCATAATGAGATTAACAAGCATGATCTAAAAAAATATATTATTTTTGTTTCTTTCTTCCATTTTTCAATCTCCAGTGTCCTTTTGTCACTGCCATAAATGACAGTTTGAATTATGAGGTCACACAATTTATACAAGTGTCCTTGCAAACTGCAATAAATGTTATCTACGATAGGAAGACAATGTCACAACATGCACCGCTGCTTATGTAATATTGTTCACAATAAATGCGTTTGACAAAAACAAATACCTATTTAATTCATTTTTTAAATCTTTTTTAAAATTAATGTGGCAAGTTTATGCTAGACAAGTTTTGCACGTCAACAATGCGACACTTTCTGTCAATATAAATGAAAGTCCTGCTAATTGACCATACTTACAGGACTTATTGCCACCGTGTAAGTCTCACATATTTTTTGTTAAATTCTAAATGTTTGTCCTTTATTTTTTCAAAATTTTAATTTAACTTTTCAAATCACTGGTAAACTGATTTTAAAAGATTAAAAAATAAATTAAATAAATATTTTTAAAAATATAATTTGTGAAAGCATAAATGCTTGTTATATCAAGTCAAATCAAGAAATATAACAATACAAATATATACATTTGTAACACAAAATATATCCTTTATTTTTTCAAATTTTTAATTTAACTTTTAAAGTAACAATCATTAAAAATAAAATTTTAGCAGATATACCGAAAGCATAAATGCATGATAACAAAAAGACCAACACAAAAATCATAATAAATTAATCATTGACAATATTAAACAATTAATCATTAAAAATACTAAATTTAGCAGGATATACCGATTTGAGAAACAAACGCCACTATTAGATATCATATAGGGATATTGTTGGCGTGAAGAGAGACAAATATCAAGTAAAGGCATCATTATTATAAGAAAGAAAATCAATGTAAATATAAAAGATTTTATAAGAATTATGTTGTAGGAAAAGTGATTGTGTAATGTTATAAAGATTCGTTTTGCGCGCATTAATTTTTTTATTTATTTTTTTGCTTTAGAAAGTGTAAGCCCTACAAAATATTGTGTGTGTAGGAAAATTTTTAGTATCATGTGAATGATAGATATAAACCCCAAGTATGAAAGGCTAAAAGGGTATCAGAATTTCAAGAAAGGGTAAACGATTCATTCACCAAACCAGAGCAGAGCAGAATGCAGACAAACACCATAATACATTAGGCAATGAAAAGAAGGCTCCACTATTCAACTTTAACCTCCCAAACACGTTACCACCCGTGAACTCTCTCTATTGGAACTATCATCACCGTTCATCTGCATGGACCATATATCACACATCAAATCCAATGGCCAATGTCTATCCCCCACTCACTTATGTTCTGTGAAAAAATCTCAAGTACTTTCATTTCATACACATGCTACTGCTAGCAACAATCCCCCACTGACAAAAAAATCATCAATCACATGCAATGGGAAAATAGTTATAGGATTTTATAATTCTCATTTAATATGAGAATTTGAATTTTTTTACACACTCTTCGATTTTCGTGTCATCATGGGTCCTACAAATAATTTTTTCTAACATACGGATCCCACATGCTTTTTGTCTCTGCAACATGAGAATTAAATTCTCATGTTGAATGAGAAATATAAAACCCATAATTATATGGTATAAGCAAAGCTAATTGTTTTTTCATCTATACCAAGTGATCACATACTAATTTTTTTTATTTTTTATTTTACATTATACTAATACATTACTAAGTACCTCTAAGTAGGCATTAACAAGTTCAGAATCATAACAAAAAAAAAAAGGAGCAACACTAACAACACAAGCAAAACATCATATAGCTCCTACAAGGCTACAACTGTTGGAGGCTTAACTGAGTCTCAGATTGTGTGTTGCAGCATTTGCGGACAAAATAGCGATAAGCAGCAACTTTTTTCTTCCTAGAGGCAGTGTTATCAATAGAGAGTACCATTTTGCCTGGTTCTTTTGATGTGTATGAGTTATGGATTGCTTCTTCTGAGGCTTCAATCTTCCTTGGCTTCTCAACTGCTATGATGTAGCTACCTTCTGCTATTGGGACATACTCAGCACTGTATTCCAAGTCCCAGCCTCCAACCACAATGTCCCATGTGATAGTGGCACCACTCTAATCATTCAATAGCAAGTAATTAACAACAAAATATTTTCCATATGTACCAAAACATTAGACTTTTGGCTTAGATCATGTTAGAGTATAAACTATTAAAAAAAGTCCTCACCCAAAAAATTTATATTTTTGGGTTGAATTAATTTTTTACATAGTAAGTCTTGTGGATTTTCTTAACACAGGTAGGTAGGTCTATACATTATCTGTAACGCCTGGCAACTTGCAAGGATTAACGACTGTCCCCACACACTAACACGAGACTTTTCAGCGTGCTTTGTCCTCACTCGCACACTTCCCGGGAAAACTTCCCAGGAGGTCACCCATCCCAGAATTGCTCCAAGTCAAGCACGCTTAACTGTGGAGTTCTTCCGATCCGGGCTACCGAAAAGTAGATGCATCTTGTTAGTATAGGTAGTACCAATTAATTCTTATAAGTCATTCCCAACTGTACTGTCCCATACCAGCACAGTCTCTGGAATCCCTCTCTTTCCGGTGTTATTCGATTCATTCATGTACCCCCGTCGCTGGAAGCCTGCCAGGAGCCGCTCCTTGTCCGTGCCCTTGCGCACCGGCGATCACTCCCCGCCCTCATCAACGCCCGGGATGTTACATACCCACCAGCTGGCCCTGCTCTGATACCACTTGTAACGCCTGGCAACTTGCAAGGATTAACGACTGTCCCCACACACTAACACGAGACTTTTCAGCGTGCTTTGTCCTCACTCGCACACTTCCCGGGAAAACTTCCCAGGAGGTCACCCATCCCAGAATTGCTCCAAGTCAAGCACGCTTAACTGTGGAGTTCTTCCGATCCGGGCTACCGAAAAGTATATGCATCTTGTTAGTATAGGTAGTACCAATTAATTCTTATAAGTCATTCCCAACTGTACTGTCCCATACCAGCACAGTCTCTGGAATCCCTCTCTTTCCGGTGTTATTCGATTCATTCATGTACCCCGTCGCTGGAAGCCTGCCAGGAGCCGCTCCTTGTCCGTGCCCTTGCGCACCGGCGATCACTCCCCGCCCTCGTCAACGCCTGGGATGTTACATTATCCACTCTTCATCCCCAGTGAAGCTCTATTGTGAGGGGGCGTATTAGAATAGTATAAACCATTAAAAAGGCTGTCACCCAACAATTTAAGAATTTACAATGGCGTATTATGCTTAGATTAATTCTCTAAACATAATATACAATGGCGTATTAGAATAGTATAAACCATTAAAAAGGCTGTCACCCAACAATTTAAGCTTTTGGGTTGAATTCTTTCATTAGATGTTATGCTTTTGACTTGAAAATCCAAAACCATAAAGACAATAATTTTTTTATTTTTTTTTCTAAAGAAGAAACCATTATAATCTTTCATAAGGAAGAGTACAATGGGGTGAGTTGTTACCTCAATTCCTTCTATTTGGATGTTCACTTTCTCTCCTCCTTTAACTGTAAACTCAGATGCTGGTTTTGGGGGACCATTCTGTAAATCGTTTGGCCGACTCAGCCCTCCATATCGAGCAGGAATATCCTCAGGTCTTATAAATCTGAACAGAAGACAACAAAACCTCCTCAAATTTCAAATACCAAAAGTGAAATTGTGGGGTAAGGGGGATTTTGTTTGATATGTGGCATTGTAACACAATGAAATCCAAGGAAAGACAACTTTAATTAAAAAAATAAAAATCAACATAAAAATATAAGGCAGATAAGAAGCTCAGCTATTTTGAAATCCTTTTATAGATTAACATTAACAAGAAGAACCCAAATCAAAATTTTCTAATATTGTTTATTTGTGAATAGGAGAACATAAAAGCTATTGAACCATTGGACTTACTTGTAGAGTGTATCCGCAGCATTTCCTTCCTTAGAAATCACAAACTTGCTCTTAGTTCTATGGGTCAGAAATGGACTGAACATTGAATACAACATACTGAAGTACCAGGGTACATTGATGAAAATCTGAAAGCAATAAAATGAGAAAAGAACACAGTAAAATTCCTTATCAAACCAAATTTTGTGTATGATATGACATTGATAACAAACAAACAACCAACCAACCAACTCCAATTTACAACAGATTCCTTTATTTTCAAATAAAAACAAAAAAAATAACAACAGAATAAGGTCTTTTAAGGTACCTTACGAGCAACCATTTCAGGATAGTTGTCTTGGAACAGAGAGAGGATCTGATTAGAAACAAGCCTGAGCTCTTTCTTAGGCATGTCTTTAAGGTCTGTAACCTGAATCAGAGAATTGACCCCACCAGGCTTGAAATGGAGAAGGTTGATTCCTCTCTCAAGAACTTGAACCCTCCACCTCAAGAACTTCTTCAGCTTCTCTTCATCACCAAAAATCCTCTCATACATGTCCTTGTCTCTGAACACCCCATAAGCATTGTAGCACACAGGGTGACCCTCTCTATCATACCCTTGCGTATAAGACACAACACCTTCAAGCTCTTTGAACCCCAAGTCTTCATCGACAACGTTGTCAGCACCAAACTCACTCCTCCAAGACAAACACTTGAGAAGCATGTTGAAAGCATCGTTAACCCTGAAGTCCCTAGCTCTGAGGAACTTCAAGAGCAACACATCAGCTCTATCATCACCACCGAGCAAAGGAACACCCCACATTGAAATGTGGTTTGATTCAGAAGCCACGAGCTTGTCCTTGAGCTCTTGCAGTGCTTTCTTCTCCGAAGATTTGAGGTGGGACACGAAGTATGTGTCTTCTTTGAAGGAAGGGGTGATGAAGGTGGCAGCTTCCATCAAGGTGGTGACTATGCTCTTCTTGTATGGCTTAGGAGAAGCTTCTGGAAGGTCGTGGAAGGGTGTGTTGGTGGCGGCGGTGTTGAGGATGGACATGGGAGAGGGATAGGGAGATGTTGAGGTATCCATTGATGATGATGAATGGGGTTTTTGAGTGAGACCCAGATGGAATCTCTGCATGAAAATGGAAAATGCAGGTTGATTTGAAGGTGGGGTTGTTGATTCTCTGCGAAAGCAGAGAGCTTTTTTTAAGTCTCTCGCTAGTGTATGTATGTGTTAGGGAGAGGAGAGAGTAAGTTAAAGTGGAAAGAAACAAGAACAGAAATAGAAGAAGGCGGAAAACAACAACTACTAAGAAAAAACAAAAAAACAAGGTTGTTTTTTGTTTTATGGTTTGTAAAAAGGGTTTTATGAAATGGTTTTATTAATATCATATTATTATTTTATTTAGAGATTTAATTAAAAAATCACTCATTTTCTTTTCATAATTTTTATTCTTTGTATCTATTTCTCCTGACAAAAATAAAAATAAAAGAAAAAAGGTGATTGAAGGGTGTGTATGAGAGAAATTTATTACATATAACATAAAAATAATTTTTCCCTTTATTAAATAGTAAGTAATAAAATTATCTACCCATATAAAAATATGTATGACTCAAACAAATACAAAGTCATGTGAGAAAAAAAAATTACAAGCTATATATATTTTAAAATGTATAAAAAAATAAAATTATCTTTTAATTAAAATGTTAGTTTGTTCTTCTTTGGATGGGACTTCAATTTCAGTTCAAGTTCTAAGGTGTGAAAGCAAATTTGAAAGGGTGAAGAGAGTCAAAGAGAAAGAGAGAGCGAGAGCACGCGCTGTTTTGAACTTTTGAAACACAGTATGAATTGTTTAAGAGAAATGGGAACACTGAAAGTGACATTGGAGAAGTTTTATGGTGCACCCATCTTAGTTATATTTTATTAAATGATTAAATTTGATTGAGGAAAGAGAAGTAGCTGAAGAGGCTAATGTTAAGATTTAAATCATAAATGTATCCCTGAAAAAATTTACTAATTTTGTGGATAAATACTATGCAAACTCTGTCGATGTGACACTGGAAAGGCCTTGATTGTATTTATTTTCCCTTTTGAACTTTTTCATCACAATTATTTACCTAATCTAAATAGAAGCACCGACTGGTTCAGATTTTAATCTTTAATCATTTTGAAAATCATATATTCCCTTTTGATTCCTTATATTTTTATATCTTTCAGCTTCTTGAAAATCATATATCTTAATCTTTTGATTTTCAAAAATATATTCCCTTTTGAAATATTTTTATATCTTTCATATATCTCTGGATTTCAAAATTGCTTGCGGCAGGTACTTCACCTCACCATCGTATATGACTTAAAAATGCAAATTTTAATAAAGGACTTTGATGCAAATTTTAACTACTATAAAAATATATTATTACATGAGACTTTTAAGGGTTCAACAAATCATCCATCCTTCTCAAAGCGGTGCACCATAAAATTAGACTCATTCAACAATTTTGTTTTCTCAATTACTTTGATAGAATTTGGATTATTGCTTTTGGCCGTGTAATTTTATTTTATTTTTATGTTACAAACTAAAATTCGTTCAAACGGAAATTTAACATCATTTATAATCCCAAAAAAATCTATTAAGAATAAAAAAATGATAAAATCTTAAGCCAAAATTAATTCATGATTTATAATTTTGGTCATAGTCTATTTACTATTAAAGACAACCTTTAATAAGACTACCCAAAAGAAAAAAGAAAAAGACAACATTTAATATGCTAACAAAAAAAAAAAAAAAAAAAACAGACGACCAGTGTATTTTATTGTGAAGACCCATATACAAAATATTGCAGCATGAAAAAGAGTATATAGAAGATTTATAATTGGGTTTCGTTTTTTCCTATACCAAAAAAAAAAAAAAAGAGTATATAGAAGATTTATAATTATGCAAGAGTTAATGGTATAATGAGTATACAGCTAAACCTTAGGATTTAATCAAAAATAGTGATTTGATTTCTAAGAGTGACCTGCCAAAAGGTAGTGATTTGATTTCTAAGAGGCCCAAGTTTTGTGGCGGGGAGAAATTTACAAATCTAAAATTGAATTAAGTGGGCATGTTAAAACTTGGGATACTGATTTGTATTAAAAAAAAGTCTTATAATTATATAATGTTAAAATTGGTTTAATAAAAAAAAAATAAGGGTTCCATTTTTCTCATATTGCATAAAAAAATTATTTTCTGTAAAAAAAAAAAATTATGTACTACGAATAATATATAGTTATAATTGTAAAATTATTTTTTCTTTCTCGGTCATGTTAGCCGACAATATTTGAGGAGAAAGAAAGAATTTTTTTTAATATTATAATTATGTACTACCCTTAATACATAGTTATTTTATTTTGCATGATATAATTTCTTTTCCAAGAATGATTTCCGTTAAAATAATTAAAACCTAAAACTGCATAACTACCATAACATGGGGCTAAGAAGCTGCAAAGTAAACTCTTCAAATGTATCTCAAAGCTGGGTAATTTTATTAGAAGTAAAAACCACACTAAAAGAAAAAAAAAATTAAGGGAGCTGCTGTTGAAAAATAAGAATAACAATTAGAAAAGCTTAATAATGATGAGAAACTTAAGGATTAAAATTTATTGAATGATTAAATTTCTTTCATGAAAAGTAAAATAAAAATCAAAGGGACAACATGAAATAACATTCTCCAGGTGACCCTTTTCGGCTTGGCAACAAGTTAGATATTTTGATTGTTTAGAATGTACATAGATAACATTCTCCCAGTTACCTTTTCTTACATGATTAAATTTCGTTAATTGTTTGAGTGCACTTCTATTTCACTAACATTAAGGGCACAACTAGATTATGGTAAACACAATATCTTGGGAGGCCATTATTAAGAAGAAGAAAATTTCATATAAATTAAAAGAAAAACGTGGAGGGAGGGGGCCATAACATCCCTCAATGTACACGACACTGTCCTGAAGACAATGACTTTCATGTGGGTAAGGTTTTGTCCTAATTGATAGGGAACTTGCTTTATAGTAGAAAAACATTACATTTTTTTTTTCTTCATTTGTTTTTTGAAATTGTGAATTTTTTTGTAGAAAAATAATTTTTAAAAAATATCTAACAAAATATCGCATAACAATCAATGGCATGGCCCATAAGCTATGATGCATGGACACGAGACACGACACGACACGCCAACACGTTAATTATAAAAAATATCATATTTGGATACGTTGGGATACGTTTTGATATTAAATAAAAAAATTAATATATATAATATAATTTATATTTAATACATATAAGAATCCATAATAAGTCGTATAACCAATCAAATATTTAAATTTCATAACAAAAATATAAATATAAATAATTTTTCGTAATTTGTTAATTTTTCATATCAAATTTCATAACAGAAAAAATCAATTTATAAATTATTTCTTTTATATTCAGTTAACAAAATAAAATAAAATAAAAAACAAAAAATGTGTCCGAGCGTTTAGATAAAAAAATCGTGTCGAAGTGTGTCGTATCCGAGGGTTGACCGCATATCCCCAAATATTGACCGCGTGTCTGAGCGTGTCGGAACGTGTCCGGGTCGCGTACCCATAAGCTTTGCAGACCATGCCAGTTAACAAACCACAAAGGACAGAAAACCTATATTTGTCATGCATGTTAGGTGAACAATTTTACCCCAATAATTTGGATGATATGATATGGCTATATCAATTTAGTAGATAGAGGATATATCACTTTCAAGTGGAAATTATTCATCTAGGATTGATGTATTCACTCCTGGATATTGAAATTTGAAAGTGATTGGTTATGGCTTTATAGCCTGTATTGTCAAATGTCAACTTCCCTCTCTGAAACTATAACAAGCCCAAGAGTGGTCACATATGTACCTGCATTTATATGCAATGTTCATGCGTGCATGAACTATCCTTCTTGATAGGACTACCAAAGTAAGTTCATGGGCCACCGTTTGATGCAGTTTTGGCCTGACCAGATTTGAATGAGATATTGAAGGTTTTGGGGTTTGCTTGCTTGAAAGCATGAAGCAATATAATGATTACAAAGGCAGAGAATCTCTCAACAATTTCCCGTGTGGGGAGTTGAGAAAATTGCATGGTCCATTACTTCAAATTCCGGATTTTTGTACACGCTAAGGGAAATTAAATAAAAAAGTTGTAAGAATTTTGATCCAAACCAAAGGAAAATACTACTTTTCCTACAGAGATTTTTGTATAAAGATTCATTCAAATATTTGTCCTTATAACACTCTCACAAAGAGTTGAGACCCACACTTTTTTATTTTTTATCCACTCTCTTTCCCCTATGATTTATCTCTTTCTCTCACTTAAAATGACACTACTTTACATATTTTAAAATGACACACACTTTCCCCGTATAAAAGTTAGTTGTCTATTTTTTTCCCTATAAAAATAACATTATTATATTGGGTTTTCATTTCCTCCTTTAACATAACACAACAAACTTTTCTACACACACAACATTTTGTGGGGTCTACACATTTTAAAACAAATAAAAAAAGAAAAAAATATGGCACGCAAAACGAATCTCTATAACATTACACAATCATTTTTCGTACAACATAATAAACATAAAACCCTATTATATTTCCAAGCTAGTTTTTTAGTCTCATTACTATTAGTTTTTTGAAATAGAGCTGGGTTGCCTGTTTGTCTTTGTTATAAGTTTCCCTTTTTATGCTTGATATCACTTATATGCTGATTATTGGGTGAATATTAACTTCTATGCCCATTATTGGATGAATAAGCTTTTTGGGTATGTAATCTGAACCGTTTTCTGTGCTTATGTTCTCTTCTGCTAAGTGACTCTAAGGCAAAGTTTACATTTCCTTTTATAGTTTTATTAACCATATGATCACACTTTCTAAAGTTTTATATATGATAAATCATTTTTTCATTAAATATGAGATAGCTATCTCATGCCATCAGATATCAAAATTCGCACTATCTATTTTTTTTTAGCAAGTGGTGGGATTCACCACTTGTTGTGTCTATGACATAAGAGATGTTATTTTATGTGACATAAAGAAAAATCATTTATATATTATCGTTATTAATAAGGGTTTTATATTTCTCAAATAACATAAGATTTTTTTTTACACACCCTATAATTTTCGTGTTTATATGAATCTCATACATAACTTTTTCTAACGTATGAGTCTCATATGACTTTTGTCTATGGGGTTTGCATTCATCATTTAACATGACACAAATTTTTTTTCTACACACATAATATTTTATGGGCCCACATTTCTTGAAGCAGAAAAAAAAAAAATCAAGGCACGCAAAATGAATCTCTATAATATTATACAATTATTTAATTACGATATAACTATAACTGTTATAAAACTCATTGTGCGTATGGCCTAAGAAGACCCATCATCTTATGTAAGATGGGGAGTATAAAACTCTATTATTAAAAGTAAGAAGAGGGACCGCTTGTTTTCTTTTTCTTATGTACCACATATCTAATAAAGCAAAAAAAAAATGATAAAAGAACAAATAATTGAGACAGTTGCCTAAAGGAAAAGGCTTATGGTAGCAGTAAAGGTACAAACTTCAGGTAAATGATTTCATTTTGAGGAGATGACTGTACCGTAAGGGTACTACCTTAATCAGAGGCGGGTTCAGAGACAACCTGTTCAAGACTCTTCCAAGTTCCAAGACTATAAGGAGTGCAGCTTCTGCACAATCACAACAGATTTGAAATTACTGTTCTGAAACATTAAAAGGTTAAGAATATCCATAATTCCGGAAGAAAGTCCTAACCAAGAAGCAAAACGGAAAGTTCACAAAGCTGTTAATGTGTTAAACACACATACCCATATTTGCTTTAAAAGTTTAGAGAAACTATGAACAATTTTGCAAAGTGCAAAATGTTCACATTAAAAAAACAAAAATCAAAGGAAATTTTGGCTTTAAAGTTGAGCGCCAATGTTCACAATCAATAAGCTTTTCGAGCAAGTGGATGGCGTGAAAATTTCATAGTTTGTTGATTGATAAAACCTAGCCACAGCAACAGACGATCATCATTTACCGTAGCCAATTCCACTTATTCTCTAATTCCAACAAGACAACATGTGCTTTTGTTTAAGCAGGACCAAGTTGGACATTAAAATGACCAGAGTCTTTAAATTAGGTTTCACGAGTGTGTAATAGAAGGAACAGAACCTAGGTGTTTAAATCTCATTTTATTTTTTTGTGATTAAGGGAAATTGATGCAATCATCTAATTAAGTATTGAAATGAATATATCATAAGAATACTTACTTAAGCACTCTTCTTCGTTTCTTCCTTTCTTTTCTCTTCAGTATAACCAGATGCATACTTTTGTCTCCATCTAAGAGGCCATTAGGTATAGCATTAGTAACAAATTTAACCAACCAGTTCAATAATGCATATTCGAGCTATTAACCCTGCAAAATCAAAAGGTCCGAATAAATGTGCAATATCCTTATCATTATCATTGGGATGTCGAGCATTTTGCATGCATGTCATTGCACATTACTTAAAAAAAAACTTGAAATAAAAGAACGAGATAATCCTAGAACGTTTGTTAGTTATTGTCCCACCAAAAAAAAAAATTCTAAAATTTCGATTTCTTTGTTGAGTATTTGTTGCAAGTTATGATACATGTGATATTTTTGTACTGTTACTCTCGGGGACTGTTTGGTGTGGAAATTGTTTTAGAAATCCTGAGAAAGTGGGACGGGACATTTTTTTTTTCCCAATGTTTGGCGTAAGAAAACTGAAAATATCTCCGGAAAACTTTTTTTCCCATCATTTCAGCTTTAACTACAGAATCTCAAACAAAAATACCATTTGATACATGGTATTTTTATTTTCCCATAGTATCAGTATAATTAACCTATCATTCGTGGAAAAATTTTGGACCTACCAAATACCTTTTCGTAACTTATTCGATAAAAAAAAAACTTCCACTATATTCTCGAAAATCTTTTTTTACTTGTAAAAAAATTATATCTCCTCTACCAAACTCCTCCACTTTTTTTCTCTTTTTGGTGTATCAAAATTGTGCCTAGTTAATACAAGTGGTTGATGGATTGAACTTGGGCTTTGGTGAGGAAGATTTCATCTCATAGCTTCACTGTTGGAGACTGTCCTTGGGCTTTGGTGAGAAAACTAGCTTTTGATACATGTACTGCTGATGTACTGCTGATTCTGTACAAAACCGTTGTGGTTGCTTTCGTTCCAGCAGGGTCACAGCTCTCTCCGTTGCTTATCTCAAATTCGCATACTCTCTTTCAACTTTGTTTCAAATTACACATTTGATCAAAATATGCATTGTTATATGGTAAAATCCAGAGGTTTACCACTGGTCATCCTTGTTTAATGCTCCTCCTTGATATTGTTCAAACTTCAAAGCCTTATTAATGCTGCAGAGTGTAGATCTCTGAGCCAAATCCCAATTTTATGTTATTGTTTTACAGTACAAACCGAATTCCATTTGCTTCTACCCTGAATTACTTCATTGTCCATGTCCTGTCCCTCATAAATGGTAGACAAGGTTGGATTTTCTGTATGGGAGTGCTTCTTCACTTTGCTGTGTAACTTGTCAAGAATCCTCCATGTCACACAATCAGGAGTCAGTCCATTCCTTTTCATCTCTCTAACAATTTGGTAAGCTTCATTTTTCAAACCTAGATTGCACGCACAGTTGATCAGAATATTGTAACTAAATATATTTGGAGAGACCCCAGAATCTACCAATTCATACAAGAAATGACAAGCTTCACTAAATTTGCCAGAGCGGCAGAGCCCTTTCAGAATTGCTGCATAAACAAAATTGTCATGAATCCCCGAAGGCCATATAACATTGTGCCAAAAACTCTTTGCCTCTTCTATTTGGTCAGAGTCACATAGACCTTCTATAATCACTGTGTAAGTGGTACTGTCTGCAGTAACGTCATCAGTTATCATGCTATTAAAAACCCTCAATGCATCATTCAGTCTCTTTAGTTTGAATAAGCCTCGGAGAAGAGCATTATATGTCACAACACCAGGCCTTAAACCATTTTCAGGCATCACTCTATGAAATATATCAAGGGCTTCATTGACTTTTGCAGTATCCAATAGACCAGAAATTACTGTAGTGAAGGTCACCACATCAGGTGCAGAAAATTTACCCATCAACATGTCATGTAATACCTTTAAAGCTTCATCAATCCTCCCAGTCTTGCAAAAACCATTGATAACCGTGTTGAGGGTAATCACATCAGCCTGACACTGGCTCTCAAGCATAAACACAAGTACGTTTAAAAGTTCTGTAGGATTGTTCACAAGACACAGAGCTCTTAAGTAGATGTTGTAAATCCTAGTCTTGTCAACACCTTCCTTACGTAACATGAGTTTTAGAACTTCCCTTGCCTTGTCTACATCCAGCACTTGGCAAAGAGCTTCCACTAATACCTTATAAGTATGCTCAGATAGCAAGAAACCAAATTCAGCTCCTTCCTCTAACAACTGATAAGCCCTCATACAATCACCATCCTTGCTAAGCCCATGTATGATATAATTATATGAAACATCACTCGGAACAAAACCTTTCTTCCTCATTACATAAACAATCCTAGCTGCCCCATGATACCTTCTAACTTGGCAAAGTGAATCCATCATCTGGCCATAAGCAACCTCCTCAGACAAACTACTCCCACATGGCAACTCTTCTGCAATCCTAAACACTTCATTGAAAAACCCTTCCCTACACAAAGAATCAACCAAATTTGCAAAGGCCGCAGTCTTAACTGCAGGGTCCATTTCCACATCCATCCTCTCCCATAACTGGCACATCAGTTCCCTTCCAACTTCCAAATCCCTCTCCCGAAGAACGCCTCGAATTAAGACACTGTATGTCATCGAATTCGGCGCCACGCCACTCTCAAGCATTTCATCAAACACCTTCCGTGCATCTCTGATTCCACCAACCGAGCAATACCCATTAATCAAAGTGGTGTAGGAAACAACATTCGGACAATGCCCACGATTCTTCATGTCAAAAAACAACCTGTGAGCATCGCCGGGTCGACGAAACCTGCAGAACTGATCCATCAAACGGTTATAGTTAACCAAAGAGGGAACAAAACCAGGCTTCGCACCGATCAGGAAACAAACAACACCCCACGTTTTGTGTGGGGATCGAGAACCCAGCAAGCGAGCGAGAAGCACGTTGCAGGTTCGCTCGTCGGGGACGCAACCAGAAGCGAGGAAGAAGGAGAAGCGTTGATGGGCTTCGGAGAAACGGTTGGAATCGCAGAGAGAGTGGACAATGCTGGTGATGCCGTGCTGATAGAGAGATAAAGCGGTGGTAGTTGATAATCGAACGGAGAGTGCAATCAAGGATTTTGGTTTGTGGGGAATGAGAAAGGTGAGTGCTTGCATTTTGCATCCAGCTCGTTAAGCTTCTGTTGTGTGCATAGTCACCAATATCTCAAAATAATAACATAGATATTCTTACTACCAAATTTTTCATTACCAACCTATTACCTATCTAATCATCATTAGATCAATATTTTCTCACACTTCATAAATTTTTTAACATTCTCTCTCTTTGATCCAATGATGATTAGATTGGTAATAAATTGATAGTGAAAAATTTTAGTAGTCAAAATATCCTCCCCTAAAAATAATGTGTAGCGTAACGTAACAATATAATGGTATTATAAGTTTCATTTTCTTCATTTGTTCAAATTGAAGTCCTTTAAATTTTTTGTGTTTACTCAACCAATTCTTTCTCAATCATATCAATTTAATTCAATGTAAAAACAACACTCAAAGTTACAAGAAAAGAGCAATGTGAGGGGATGGGTAGTGCATAGTAGTTACTATATTCGATTCTTAAAAAAAAAAAAAAAAAAAGCAATAGATGTTGTTAACCTTTACCCAACATAAGTTGGTCTTGTTGGGAAAAAACGGTTCCTCATGCTCGGCTACAAGATTCTGGATCTCGGATCTCAACAATACCTCGGCCTGAATTTCACCAGATCGGATAGCGCAGCGGAAAATCAAAAAACACAAAAGAGAAGAGAGAAAGAGAACACAAACAGATTTTAACGTGGGAAAACTTTCTTCAAATAAGAATTAAAAAACCCACGGGACCTAGTCCAGATAAAAAATTCACTATGAAAATAATGGTTACAAACAATCAAGATTCACCAATGTGGTGGTTAACATATCCTCTCCAACAATGGTGATAGTCAAACTCCCCTAGAGATGTTTCACTCAAACTCTTTCTAGAGATTTCTCAAACACAAAGCATAAAGCTTTGCTATCAAATCTCGCAAACAATTTTTCTCTCAAATATCTAATCTCATTCCAACCTAGCCTCCACCCTCAACTAATGAATATATAGAGGAGGTGGAATCTAGGGTTTAGAGTTTTTAGGAAATCCCTCAATAGGCTTGGGCTTAACATTGAAGAAGGAAGCCCAACAAATCCCCCCTACGACTTCAATGCGTCGGCTTCAGCATCAACCCGGCTCCTTCACAACGGTCTTCAAATTTTCTTGTTGGAACCAGCTTCGTCATCATGTCGGACCAATTTTGGTCAGTGCGCACTTTGACGAGTTCGAGCTCTCTACCTTCCACCACATCCCGGATCCAGTGATATCTCACATCAATGTGCTTAGTGCGGGAGTGATAGGTCGAATTCTTCGCAAGATGGATTGCGCTTTGATTGTCACAATCCAGCTCGTACTTGTCTTGATCATGGCCGAGTTCCATGAGGAATCTCTTCATCCACAACATCTTTTTGCTTGCCTTAGTAGCGGCAATGTACTCAGCCTCAGTTGTCGATAGTGCAACACACTTCTGAAGTCTTGATTGCTAAGAGACAGCTCCTCCGACAGATTTATCATGTATCCCGTCGTCGACTTCCTCGAGTCAAAACCTCCCCCTAAATCAGAATCCGAGTAGCCTTGCAACTCGGCTTTGCCTTCTCCAAATCGGAGGCATAAGCTGGTCGTACCTCGGAGGTACTTGAAGATCCACTTCACTGCATCCCAATTCTCTTTGCCAGGGTTTGACAAATACTGACTTACCATTCCAACAGCATACGTACATCAAGCTTCCGACGGTGGATTGGCACGGGACCTTCAGCATCTCGTCTTTGTCTTCATCAGATCTCGGACATTGCTTCTGGTTCAGCTTTATGTATCTGGCTAGGGGGTGGTCACTATTTTGGCTTTGTCCATGTTGAATCTCTTCAGAGCCTTCTCAATATACTTCTCTTGACTCAGCCACAGTAGCTTCTTTTGTCTATCTCGGATAATCTTGATTCCGAGAATCTGCTTTGCAGGGCCGAGATCCTTCATTGCGAAGGACGAGCTCAATGCCTTCTTCAGGGCGGCTATCCTCGATTTGACTTTCCCTACAATAAGCATGTCGTCAACATATAAAAACAAAGTCAAAAAATCTCCGGCCTCATACATCTTCACAAATACACAATGGTCGGCTTCTGTCTTCTCAAACTTGTGATCAGTCATAAATGATTCAAACTTCTTGTACCACTGCCAAGGTTCTTGTTTCAAGCCATTGAGGTTCTTCTTCAACCGACATACCAAGTCTTCTTGGTCTAGAGCTCGGAACCCCTCAGTTTGCTCCATATATGTCTCTTCTTCTAAATCACCGTGAAGGAATGTCGTCTTCACATCCATTTGTTCTACCTCGAGGTCCAACGAAGCCGCTATGGCTAACACAGTTCGGACGAAGGTCATTTTCACCATAGGAGAAAAAATCTCCTCAAAGTCTACTCATTTCTTCTGATTGCAGCCTTTCACTACAATCTGGGCTTTGTATCTCGGCTTCTGCCCATTCTCTTCATTCTAAATCTTGTAGACCTATTTATTTTTCAGAACTCGTCTTCCTTCTGCCAACTTGGTCAGCTCATAAGTCTGGTTCTCGTGCAGAGACTTCATCTCGTCTTGCATTGCCTTTTTCCATTCTTCTTTCTCTGAGCTCGTCACAACCTCATCATAACTCTGAGGCTCACCGTCTTCAGCTACAACGATGTATTCATCAGTCTCGGTTGTTCTTCATGGGTACCTTGTCAGTGTCTTGGTCATCATCAGCTTGTTGTCATCAGTTTCTTCATTTTCTTGATCTTTCACGAGTTGGACAGTATCTCGGTTGCTTCTTCAGCTTGAAGAACACGGTTCATCATTCTCATCCCATATCTCATCATCAACTTGAACCTCAGTGTCTTGGTCATCATCAGCTTGTTGTTGGTCATCAGTTTCTTCATTTGCTTGATTTTCTCCCCTGCTTGCAGCCCGGACAGTCTCGGGTTAGTGTGTGTTCTTCCTTGCAACAGTAACCCGGACTTTGGGCTTCATGTAACATCCCGATGTCGTGAATGGTCTCATCTTCATGGAAGATTACATCTCGGCTTCTCAAGATCTTCTTATTGATTGGATCCTAAAGTCGTAACCCGGACTCACATCTCGGTAAACCAAGATAAATGCATTCTTTAGTCTTTGCATCAAGTTTCTCCCTTTCATATTTAGGGATATGCACGAAGGCTCGACATCCAGACACCTCTAGTTGATTTTAGGCCTTTTTTCGACCTGTCCAGACATCTTCTGTAATTTCTCCTTCAAGTGATCGTGATGGTGAGAGGTTGATTAAATCAACAACAGTTATGACTGCTTCTCCTCAGAATGATTTCGGTAATCCGGCATTGGATAGCATACTTCGGACCTTCTCTTCAATAGTCTTGTTCATCCTCTCAGCAAGTCCATTCAACTGTGGAGTCTTGGGGGGCGTGTTCTCAAGTCGGATCCCGGCCGTTTTGCAGTATGCATCAAAAAGGCCGCAATACTCACCACCATTGTCAGATCGGACCACCTTCAATTTCTTGCCAGTCTCCCTTTCAACAATAGCATGAAACTCTTTAAAGGATTAGAATACCTGTTCTTTAGACATCAACAAATAAACCCATACTTTGCGAGAGTGGTCATCAATGAATGAAACAAAATATTGAGCTCCTCCAAGTGATGTTTCCGACGAGCAAACATCAGTATGGACGAGGTCAAGAATATACCTGTGTCTTCTGGGTTGATTCGGTTTCACGAAAGAAACCCGGTGCTGCTTTCCAGCTAGGTAGTGCGTGCAACTCTCCAACGCTTGGCCTTGCAACCCGGTCAGTGATCCTTCCTTGTGTAGGATCTGGAGCCCTTTCACGCTCATGTGACCGAGGCGCTTGAGCCATAGCTCCAAACTAGGTCTATCTCAGACAGAATTGGCTTCTCCGCCATTGATCTTTCCTTGCATCACGTACAAGGAACCTTTCTTTTTACCTCAGGCAACAACCAAGTTTCCCTTAGATAGCTTCCATCTAACACTACCGAAGTAGTTCACTAACCCGGCATCATCAAGCTTGCCCACCGAGATTAGGTTCAATCGCATGTCAGGAACATGCCTTACATCTTTCAACACCAGTCGGCACCCAATATCCGCTGTCAGGGTCACATCACTGACACCAACAATCTTGCTGGTCACTTGATTTCCCATCTTCACGACTCCAAAATCACCACCTCGGTAAGAGGAGAAAAAACCTTTGTGTGGAGTAATGTGGAAGGAGGCACTAGAGTCAACAATACAGGTGCAGTTATCATATGCAACATTCAAATAATTGTCCTCACCTAGGAGGAATATCTCGGCATCCGGGTTGGCAGCCACCGCAGTGGTGCTCTTGTCTTCCCTCTTCTTGGGAATAATCTGATCTAGCTTCACGGAGCCATTCTTATCATCATTCTGCAGGTTCCAGCAGTCTGACTTCTTATGACCTGTCTTTCCACAGTAGAAGCACTTCAAATCATATTTCGGCTTTGACCGACCTCTGGACTCTCCTATTCTATCACGATCTCGACCCCGACTTTTGCTTCTATCCCGAGAGTCAGATTTCCCTTTGTTCTCTGCAACATTGGCCACAGACGTGCTCAAAACATCTCGTTCTCTCCTCCTGGCTTCTTCGTTCAGGAGGCTGTCTGTCACAAAGTTCATCTTCAATTTTCCATCTGGAGTCGAGTTACTCAAGGTCACCACCATAGTATCCTAGCTTTTTGGCAGCAAGCTCAACAGCAGCAAAGCCTGCATCTCATCATCAATTTTCATATCAGCCTTTGACAGCTGATTCGTAATACTTTTGTAGGTTTTGAGGTGTTCAATCATGCTCATGCGTCCTTGTATTCCAGTTTCACAAGTCGGCGAACCAGGTGTGCTTTGTTTATGGGAGTCTTCTTTTGAATCATGAACTCCAGCTTCGTCCGCAATTTTTTCGCGTTAGTGAACTCGGACACGTGCTCAAAGAGGCTTTTGTCAATATATTTTCTAATTGTAGCTACCGCCTTACGACTCTGAATCTCCCACTCCTTATCTTTCTTGCCTGCTGGTCTCTCATCAAGGAGAATGGGCTCATGTAAATCTTTGCAGTAGAGATGATTTTCCATCATCGGTCTCCAATAGGTAAAATTGTCTGCTGTCAGCTTGAACATATCTCCGTCATGGGTTATGCCACTAGTCTCCATCTTGTCTCCCTCAGAACCCGTCGAACTCGGGCTCTGATACCACTGTTGGGAAAAATAGTTCCCTCAAGCTCGGCTAAGCAGCCTTTGTGCGGAAGTCAATCAACAAGATCCTGGATCTCGGATCTCGACAATATCTCGGCCTGAACTTCACCAGGTCGGGAAGCGCAGCGGAAAAATGAAAAACATAAAAGAGGAGAGAGAAAAAGAGAACACAAACAGATTTTGACGTGGGAAAACCTTCTTCAATGAAGAAGTTAAAAACCCACGGGACCTAGTCCAGATCAAAAATCCACTATGAAAAAAATGGTTACAAAGAATCAAGATTCACCAATTTGGTGGTTAACATAACCTCTTCAACAATGGTGATAGTCAAACTCCCCTAGAGATGTTTCACTCAAACTCTCTCTAGAGATCTCTCAAACACAAAGCATAAAGCTTTGCTATCAAATCTCTCAAACAATTTTTCTCTCAAATATCTAATTTCTCATTCTAACCTAGCCTCCACCCTCAACTAATGAATATGTAGAGGAGGTGGAATCTAGGGTTTAGGGTTTTTAGGAAACCCCTCAATGGGTTTGGGCTTAGCATTGAATGAGGAAGCCCAACAGGTCTTAGGGTCATATAGGTAGTGAGTGAGTTTAAATTTCGAAAATTTCAATTCTTGAAAAGGATGAAAAGACATTAACCCAAGATTTTAAGTAAAAAAATGGCTCATCTTTATCATAATAAATTAAGCACTTTAATTTTTTTTTAATATTATCGATTGATCTCAAAATTTCTTGTTTAAACTGTCACTTTTATTCTAATATTAATTGAAGATCTTTACTTTGAAAAAAATATTATCGAAGTATCTATCAAGTTGAAAAAAAAATAAAGTAAAATATGTTATGTATTTTAGTCATCTTATAATTTTTTTAATAAAAAACTTAGATAGGAGGAATGCATACCTTGTTGACGATGATTGGCCAATCAGGCTACAACTTTTTAGTTTTAACTGTCATAATGTAAGAATCTGGCTGCATGTGTAACATTTTCAAGCTAATGAATTTTGGATAACCAACAATTCCATGGTTGGCTAATGAGGCTATAATGGAAATCAACACTATTCAAACTAGAAAATAATTTTGGATGTAATTTTTTCATATAGGCAAAAGAAAGATGTCTTAGTTTTCTATGTCAAAGCCAAATTATTTCCCAAGCCTTATCTTCACTACTAGCATGATTGGCTTGTCCCATTTCTTCTGCCCATTTCCAGTAACCTCCATATAATGAATTTTGTCTCGCTTAACACTATGGCCAAGAGTCTTTAGGGTGGAAATGTCTTGGAACACACAAAATGAAGGTCAAAAGGTGGTTTTATAGTTTAAGGTATTAGTAAGTTATCCTATGGAAAATAAGTTATATTCAAGGGAATGGACAACCAAAACAGAAGTCAAATGAAGATGCTCAGACAGGATAAAAGATCTTTTACCAGTGATGGAAGAGGTACTATCATTAGTAGTAGAAATAAATGATTGAGACGAAGAGGAAAAACAATGCAACTGACTAGAGTTATCCTATGATAAGAAACTCCAGCGCCAATTATCCAAATATCATGTCTAGAACATGCAGAGAAAATAAAGAGTTTTACCAACAGTACTTGAGCAAGCAACATTGACAGTGGTCTGCAAGGGGCTTTCATCAGAGGTAGTGGTTATTGCTCTACTATGGAGTTTCTTTCTAGGGCGCTCGGTGAAATTCCACTATTCAGGATAACCAACAATTTCATAACATCATTCTTTGGTATGTCCTGTTTCACCTCAATGGGAGCAAACAATATTATTTGGCTTACCATGATTATTATCGTTGTAGAGCTTGCTGCTGTTAGATGAAGAATCTTGCCGAGATTGATCGTCTAACATTTGCTGAGTTTTCTGGAATGTCCCAAAGGCCTCTCATTGTTTGCCTTTGTTGTTGCTCCTTGCGGACATGCATATGTGCTCTCCAAACCAAGCTTCGTCTCCTTACGCAAGATTTCACCATGAACTTGATCGAATTTAGGGTCTGATTCTCGAAGGAAATTGTGAACCCTCTATGGAGCCATAGTAGAGTGTAACTAAACCATACCTTCAACAGAGTCAGCTTGAGAATTAGTGTGGTGATCAATCTCATCTCCTAAAAATTTTCCACAAGTGTAGAATAATATATAGAAATGGGTCTCCTATTTTGAATAGTGGTAAAAGATTTTTGGTTCAACTCAAAAAGACGTGTTTCGTCTGAGCCATCATTGAATGTTTTTGAAATGGCTTTCCATATTTCAAAGGTTATTTGGTAAGCGAATGAATCGTTGCATAAGGTGAGCTCTCATAGCATCAATAAGGTGAGCACTTATAGCATCAATGAGCTAACTTTTTACGCGTTGGTTATTGGTGACCCAAACATTATATGTTGGATCTTCGGGCTTTGGCTTCTTCGTGGTTACAGAACCCGCACCGCTAATTAAGGTAATTAGTGAATTAATTATGATAATTAGGAAATAATTCCATAATTGACCCTAATAATTATTAATGGGCTTAGATAATTATATTGAGTGAGTAAAAATGCTGAAAGTCGCTTTTCGGAAGGAAAGCGCAGATACCGGTTCTGCTACTCGGTATAAATGCGTATCGGAAAAGTATCCCGGAAAATTATAACGAATGCATGATAATTACTAGAATATTATGTAGGACTTGTAAAACAAGTTTCAAGTCAAAATGACGTAATCTGATGCCAGAACTGATACTGGCTATGGAAAAGCGCGTACCGGAAAGGTGCTCCGAAAAATAAAATAAAAATATGACAAATCTTAGAAAAATGCGTAGGTCTAGAATCCGAAGTTTGGGATCAAGATCTTTTACCTTGCGATTAAGGCTAATACTGCGCGTGTGTAGCCTTGTGCCTATAAATAGACATTTTTGGCACACAACCCTAGACATTCTTATTTCCTACGTGGGTTTTGGGTGGCTGCAGCTTGCCTCCCTTCTTCCTCCCTTCATCCTTGGCCATTTGGCTTGAAAGTTGCCACCTTTAGCTTAATCCTTCCTCTTCCACCATGGAAACACTTGAGTGAGTGCATTGTAAGGGGTTTGTGATCTTGTTTTCTGAGGGTGCTGCTGTGGAGGGTGTGTTTGAGGGCTGTGGTGTTGTCTCCTTGGTTATGAACCATTGTTCATACCATTAGAGGTTGCAAGAAGCCTCCTTTGGTGCCAAGAATCAACCTTTGGGTAGCATTTTCGTGTCCTTGGGTGTGCTGGACTTGAGTGCAGTGTTAAGAGCTCCAAAGTCACCTTGAACTACTGACCAAGCTTTGGGGTAAGTCACCTTAACTTGATCATGTGTTTTTATGGCTTAAAGGTGGTATCTTGGTATGTTAATGGGTTTAACATGTAACTAACACATAAGTGAACCTATAATGGATTAAAGATGCATGCTTTAACGTGTACATGTGTTAAAAGTTGGATCTTTGGGATGGATATTCACGAAATGCAGAAACTGCATTCTGTCGTGAGATATCCGGATATCTGTCGAACAGATATCCGGATATCAGTATCCGGATATGGTATCCGGATATTGATATCCGGATATGGGATCTGGGTATCCGGATATGACATATCCGGATATGTCCAGTGTGAAATCCGGATATGGCATATCCGGATATGCCCCTTCTGATATCCGGATATCCTGGGTTCTGCGCAGACAGTAGCTTTTCTGTATGAACAGTAAGCTATGGGGTGTGTGTGGACCCTAGTTTAAGGAAGTTGCACTTCTATAATAAACGGACTAAGTCAGAATCATATGATTAAGGGCTTATGGCTTTGTTGGAAGCCTTAAGACGTAAAACGTAAGGAAAGGCGTAGTCTTTAAGTTGTATGCATGTTGTGCATTTATATTGACTTGTTAAATGGTCCATATCAGATTGTGATACTGCTGTTTGTGGACTTGTGAGTGGTTGGACTCTTGGCTTGGATAGCTAGCTTGCAAGGTAAGCTTTCGTGTCCTCGGTTTAGCCATTTTGATGTTCCACCATGTCCCATGGGGATGGGTTTATGCATGCTGTGTTACATGCTTTGATTATTTTGGAAATGCTGTTGAGCTGTTTATATGTAATGAGCTATTATGATATGCATGTGGTGTCCACCTAGACGGCAATCCTGAGTATGTAGTACATACAAGATGGAGAAGCATGTGGGTGAGGTGCAGGTAGTATCCATGTACTCATGTAGGCATAGACGTATTCCTACATTTCTCTGGCCAGTAGATTTGATATGCACACATGACATGATTAATTGCTGCATCGCATGATTTTGGAACTTATATTGTAAATACTGTTTTTGAACTTATATTACACATGTAAGTGAGCTTGGGGTGGAGACTCCTTGAGGACCCCTTGTCTTACTGAGATTTCTTGTTAGAGATCTCACCCCACGTTTGGGGACGCTTATTTCAGGGTCAGGTAATGTTGAGGGCTCAGGTGGCAGGAGGCCAGAGTTGAGCTGATTGATGATATGCTGACTGCTGTTATGCTATTTCTACTGTTGTTTATGTTTTCTGCTTTAATTATGTTAAGCTTATGTTGAGACTATTTGTGGGCATTGTTGCCTTATTTGGTGAGCATGGGGTTTGTCCATGCCACATGATTGTTATCGTCTTATTAAATTAATGTTGTAATTAAAGTATCAGGATTTTGACCCAGGCTACTTGTGTAGACCTGTGGCTTTAGATACTCACCTATTATTTATATATGAGGTATTCCAGTTAGATGTCTTGCAATTTACATACAGGCAGTATTTTTATGAAAATGATTAAGTAATCAAGTTGATTAAGTTAATGACGTCATAATTGAATTAAAGAAAAAGTTATTCCGCATTTTAATTAAGCGTGGCTTAATACGATAGTGTGTTAACAGACCGGGTTAACACGGGCTGTTACATTTTATGGTATCAGAGCACTTTCTAGGGAAAAGCCTGTATGTATTGCAATAACTTAGGATGAGTCGTTGCGTGTCTACTTTGCGTTCTCTCTGACGGGTGTGTGTTATGATAATGCATATGTGACCACATGGCGTGGGCCTGATCAACTCATTCTTTGTGTAACTTGTGCAGAGTCATGGTGCCACCAAGGAGGAACACGAGTACTAGTGAGGATCAGACGGATCCTGTCCTGGCTGCATTGGCTGAGATGCAGGCGGCCCGACTAGCCGACCAGGAAGCCACGAGGCTGGCGAATCGGGCGATGCTGGACGCTATACGAGATGCGAACCGGCAAACCACGGCAGAGGTTCTGGAGGAGAACCGGATGGCCAACATGACGATGATGAGGGTCATGTTGGAGGAGTTGAGGGCTGGTCCTGCTGCGGGCCAGGGTCCTCCACCACCTCCACCGCCGCCACCGCCTCCACCTCCGCCTAGTCAACAGGAGGACTCCCAGAGCCAGATGGGTGAGGGTAGTCACTTGACGGGGGCCATGCAGACTATCCCCGTACTTGCTGAGGATCGTGACGAGATCGATCGCCGGCTGAATGCTTTCCGCAAGCATAAGCCACCTTCATTCGACGGATCGTATGATCCCATTGCTGCTGCTAGATGGCTTCAGGCGCTAGACAAGATTTTCCGGATCATGCAGTGCACCGATCCGCAGAAGTTGTTGTTCGCCACTTATATGCTGGAGGGCGAGGCCCATGAGTGGTGGACCAACCTTTCTCAGGTCTACGAGATGCAGGGTCATGTGATGACGTGGCCATTCTTCGAGGAGAGCTTCCTGGGTCAGTACTTCCCTTATGACTCACAGGAGAGGAAGCAGGGGGAGTTCGACCGGTTGGTTCAGGGCTCGTTGTCTGTTGACGAGTACCTGGCCAAGTTTAATGAGCTGGTGAAGTTTTCACACTTCAGGATGGCGAGGCCTACTCCTACATACTTGGCTGCGAAGTTCCGCAGGGGACTTAATGAGGATATTGCTGGTTACTTAGCTGGGTCTGCATCCAGAGATTTTGGGACACTGGTCCAGCAGTGTCGTGATATTGAGGACTTCTACAGCACGAGTAAGGCCAAGAAGGCCAAGATGGAGGTACCACAGAGTACCGGCGGTTCCACTCCCTGGAAGAGTAAAAATTTTGCGAACAAGGGCAAGGGCAAGCAGATGGCGGCTAAGCAAGCGCCAAACCAGTTCAGAAAGACTGCCGCTTCGGGGAACACAGCTAGACCTCCTGCTCCCAGATGTTCGGGATGCGGGAAGTCACATTTTGGGCCGTGTTCTACCGGGCAGCTGATATGCTTCCAGTGTGGCAAGGAGGGCCACTATTCCAGAGATTGCCCGACGGCGAGAGTTGCTGCAGTGCAGGCTGTGCCATTGCAGATGGTTCCTACCGGGGCACCAGCAGTGCCACCTACTACGGGGCGTGTGTATACGTTGGATCGTCAGCAGTCGGACAGAGCTCCGAACCTGGTCAGAGGTACTGTTACCATTGGTGGATCAGCTATTGATGTGTTATTTGATTCCGGGGCAACGCACTCTTTTGTTGCTACCCCTATTGCTGTGGGGCTTGAGTTGCCCAGTGATGTGCTTTCTCCACTGATGCGGGTTACCACCGCCACCGGAGAAAAATGTTTGACCTCCACTGTTCATCGCGATGTAGCGTTTCAGTGGGATGGCCGTGACTTCTTGGTAGATCTGATAGGATTACCGATGGCCAACCTTCAGATTATTTTGGGCATGGATTGGTTGTCCAGAAACTGTGCAATGATTGACTGCTGTGCCAAGAAAGTGGTGATGTCTCCGGGTGGGTCCACAGCCAGTTCCTCACCGTTCATTTCAGTCCTGCAGGCGAGGAGGGCCTTGAGAGCAGGGGCATTTGGCTATGTCATGTTGGGAGGTTTGGTGAGTGGGACACAGGAGGATCTCACTGGCATTCCTGTGGTGAAGGAATTCCTCGAGGTGTTTCCTGAGGAGATTCCTGAGTTTCCACCACAGAGGGAGATAGAGTTCTCCATCGACCTATTGCCT